>JAGYHZ010000369.1:0-11391 GCA_024244195.1 Ascosphaera aggregata | reverse complement strand
CCCTCATGATAGAATTCAGCCAACCCCCAATCAATCAGTCGTAGCTGTAAGCGAAGCGAGAGTCAGTATATGCCAATCATCAATAGTAGGACAAGTGATGGAGTCGTGTTTCATACCTTTCGCTTTTCATGGTCGATCATGACGTTATGCGGCTTGACATCTCGGTGCATAATACCTTTGCTGTGACAGAAATCAAGAGCTTTCAATAGCTCGTATATATAATATCTAACATCATAGTCCTGAAACTTGGGATAGAGCGATCTGAAATCGGTATTGTCGACATGTTCGAAAACGAGGCTTGGTGTCTTGCTCATGGGATCGCGAACGACGTCAAGTAATGCAACAACATTGGGCCCGCCAGATAGATTTTGCAAGATTTTGATTTCGCGCTTGATCTTCTTTTTCTTAACCGGTTTCAAGACCTTAATGACGCACTTCTCATAATTGACGACGTTGATGCCTTCAAAAACCTCAGAGTACTTCCCCCGTCCTGTCAGATACCTCAGTATCAGTCTAAATGCACTGAAAAACCGCTATGAAACCTTAACTGAAGGCCAGTAAACAGCCAGAACAAATCAAACGCGAGTCATGGAGGTAGCGGCATACCTATCTTCTTGACGACCTCATAATTTTCTAGGACTCCCCAAGAGATATTAACACTATCATAATCCCAGTAGGCCTTTGGCATGTGCTGATTCACATCAGCATAGACACGTGCCATCCTGACAATGCTGATTTTCCTTTACCCAACCGTTGTCACCGATGAGCGTCGTGTTTGGAGGTTATTTTTTTTATGCGACAGTATAATATAAAGGCCCTTCTTTCTCTAGCCAAGTATCAGTTCCAGTTGCAGGTCCAGACCCAAAAACTAAGCATGAAAATCTGGCGCGACCCTCGGGTGGATTCAGATGGAGAGTAGGAAGTGAAGGGAGGGGAGGGAAAACAGAAATGGAGGGTAAAGCCGCTGCAACGAAAAGTCAGGATAGTGCTCTTGTCCGGTCAGAGCTCACTAACCAGCACGCCGAGATACGGGTCACGACTGGAAGCAATCGAAATCCGCGTAACGTCGTACGCCTGAGGTAGGAAGCTGTGCGAAACAGCCTCCGTATACTTTGTTAGCACGATAGGCGCAACCGGAGTGCGCGAAGTAATAACGATGAATCAACAATCACTTCTTGATGAATTTCCTGCACATCGAGCTGTCTTTATCCTGTAGTCGTAATTGCACGTACAATGCAGTAAGTACAATCTTCAATCTCTTGTTTCGATCCAGTCTCCGCAACCCGCAACCCGCAACCCGCAGCAGGCTTCATCGGAGGATGAGAAGGATGTAGGGCGCTTGGCGCGCTTATATTCTTCCCATCTGATAGTTTTTTATATGGATGTGAACCTACAAGGAGGCTACAACAGTTGCAAAGGGTGGTTACTGTTCGACAACAGTAATCCGCGACTGTTGTTGAGAGGCGGAATATTATTGTCTGGAGCTTGCCAACTACGCCGGGAGGGCTGGTAGGGTGTTGGACGTCATGTATTACGACTTGAATGTGCCGTACTCGCCGGATGACGGTGGAGTTATGAATACTCTTGTTTTTCTTGCTGAACGTAAGTATATGTAGGATTCAGCAAATTCAGCAGAAAGATTGTCCATGGTGCTAATTCTGTGAATGTATAGTTGGCTATACAACGGTTGCGTTGTCGCAATTAGTGTCAGGAAAACTTCCTGCAGACCTTTCACCACCTCCTATTCCAGCACATGCACCCCAATCGCTTAATTTGTTGTCCCGACTTACAATCACATTTTCAGAAGCTTCGCAGAACCAACGACTGGCTAGTTTGGGAAATGCATACGACATCGTTGCTCTGCGGCCGACGAATGAGAAATGTCTGCTGTTAGCCTGCACCAGCATGGATTGCGACATCATTTCTCTTGACCTGTCTGTCAGACTACCGTTCCACTTTCGCTTTAAGATGGTGGCCTCCGCAATTGCCAGGGGAGTGCGGTTCGAGATATGTTACGGTCCTGGGATCACAGGGAGTGGTTACGAGGCACGAAGAAACCTCATTGGCAACGCTGCCGCGCTGGTTAGAGCAACCAGAGGTCGTGGTATAATCATCTCAAGCGAGGCGAAGCGCGCATTAGGTGTCCGTGCACCAGCAGATATTGTCAATCTGGCTTGTGTCTGGGGACTATCAGAGGGACATGCAAAAGAGGCTTTATGCGAAGAAGCTAGGAAGACAGTCGCACTCGCCAAATTGAAGAGGACCAGCTGGAGAGGGATAATCGATGTGGTCTACGGTGGTGAGAAACCCGCGCCAAGGGAAAAGGGTGCGAAGAAGAGTCAGAAACAGGGAGAAGGCAAGGATCCAACTGTGCAAGGGGAGAAGCGGAAGGCTGTAGCTGACAGTCCCCTTCCAGCCGAAGCCGAAACCAGCACATTGCCAATGTCCAAACGGCAAATGAAGCGGCAAGCAAAGAAGGCAAGGCTAAAGGAAGGAGATTGAGGAGAGGCAACTTCACTTGTTGTTTCGAAAGACTTCTCTGCGGTCGATCTCCCTCACTGCTCTTCAAATCCCATTCCACGCGTATGACTAGAGCAAAGTTCAAGGCCACGCGCGCTTGAAGAGAAGTCAATGTGTGCCTTCCCGGTGGTGTCACTATGATGCTCCCAGTCCCAACGCAAAATCAGTTCATTAGGGGGCAATCATATTTTAGTACCTATTCACACTGAACTGTCGATGCCGATTGCTGTCTGCTCCTCTTTACGATAAGACCTCGAACGGTCAGGGGTTCTAGGGAGTAGTTTTTCAAACTTAGTTCACGTGGTAATACCAAGCGCGACTAGACGCGCTGCGCTTACATGACTATTGTGGTCCAATCAGACGAGGCGATGCTGGTTCGGAGCGGAATAATCTTTAATACATTATGTTTCTACTATTGGCAGATCAATTGTCTGAACCTTCGTTGCTAGTACGACTAAATTGACAGAATTCCGGCTCTATTTATGCCTAACAAATCAGGTGTATTTGAGCGTAAACACAAAGGTAAATAATAAAAACAATGAACGTCTTGTCTGTCGGCTATTGAGTGCTGATACCGGGAGGTGAGCTTCTTTCAGAAGCTCATTCTTTATGTGTATGAATCCAAATTACCAAACCTTGGTCTGATCGCACGTGACGAAGCGTGGTCTTTGGACCATTTTCATCACGTGCGTCAAGACCAGTTTGGCCTTCAGAAAACATACACATAAAGAACAGACCTTTCTGAAAGCTATACAGACCGAAAACAGGTTCAATAGCACAGACAATGCTCTTCATAACTGATCTTATTTTATTCATTTATATATGCTCAATTCTGGCTTGTTTTCTCAAGCATGAATGGCGCTCAGAAGCTATTCCATTATTAGTTAATCAACAAGTCATTCACGTAGTATTGAACTTGGACTTAATTAAGCTTACTCAATGATTACATAAGCTTTGCCTCAACCGGTTGGATCACATTATTTGGGTTTTGTATTTTTTTTTTTTTTTTTTCAAGAATTTTTGAAGACAGCTCCAAGTAGTGGTGGGTTTGGTAATTACAAAATTATTGGGGTCTTTGATATCATTTTGCCTTTTCAAAACTTGCGTGAGCAAGTATCTCGGTGGCAAGATGCTTAAAAGAGAAGTGTAATCATGTCCTTGCTTATTTGTTGCTGAAAGATGGTCATTGTAGGCTCGTCAAAAACATGAAGGGAAAGATTTCGCTAACATGTCACATCATCTACAGGAAACCAAAAAATCCGCGAACAGCGCGTATCCTAAAGGCTAAAGAGCCTCAGTTAATCGAACCGCCCAAGAAAACTCTTCTTCTTCACGGGCCAAAGTGTCCACAAGCGCTCAACATCGTTCTTAAAACTTTCCACGCCTTGACGAAGCCTCACTCCATACTTTTCCGCAAGAAGAACGAGAATATTCATCCATTTGAGAATGCAGACAGCATTGAATTCTTGGCGAATAAGAACGATTGTGGTATTGTTGTTTTCGGAAGCACGAATAAGAAGAGACCGAATTGCGTCACTCTAGTACGCATTTTCAACGAGAAGGTTTTGGATATGTGTGAGATGCTTCTGCTGGGAACGCAACAGGAGATGCAGGAAGAAGATAGTCAATTACCCATGCGAAAAATGCAGCTCAACATCGGAGTGGGTCTCAAACCTATGATGTTGTTCACAGGCAGCGCGTGGGAAGATGAGACATCAACGGTTTACCCAATGATCAAGAGCATGATGTTGGATATGTTCGCGGGCGAGGAAACTACAAAAATCGACGTTGAGGGGTTGCAATATTTGCTCATGGTTGCTGCAGAGGAGCCTGTCCAGGGCATGTCGCCCGTCATTCACCTACGTTGGTACAAGCTACGAACAAAGAAGAGTGGTCAAAAACTTCCCCGGGTTGAGCTTGACGAGGTGGGCCCGAAATTAGACTTCAGGATTGGGAGAACTAGAGTGGCTGAGGATGCTGTTATGAAGGAGGCTATGAAGCAAGGAAAAAGGCCGAATGAGAATGCGAAGGCTAAGAAAAATATCACCACTGATAGCATGGGTGATAAGCTTGGAAGAGTTCACTTGGGTCGCCAGGATCTCAGTGGTCTTCAGACTAGAAAGATGAAGGGTCTCAAACGACGCGCCGGGATTGAAAGCGATGAAGAGGAGAACGAGGACGTTGACATGATGGATGTTGACGAGGTATCAGTCGACGCCGCCGACGACGATAATGATGACGACGACACGGAAAGCAGGAAAAGGACGAGGGTTGCATAAATCGAGGTTCGGTTATTCTTTGACCGAGTTATAGACTGGGTGCTGTAACAGTAAAAGTTGGATCTTCCATTTCTAGAGTCTTACATGGCATGGCGTTACTGTCGTGGGGTTTGCATGTCGATTTCTCGTACTTCTCCTTTTCCTTCTTTTCCGCATCAACTCTCTAATGCTCACTTTCTGCACAAGACAATCAATCAACAAGGGGCTTTCACCATATATAACACTCACATCTCACCTCTGTAATTCTTCAATCCAATGATACAATCATACTGTACAGTATGCAGCGATAGCAAGCTGAGACCATTCAGCGTTTCCCGTATTCGTAGCCGAGATTTGGTCCTTCTATCACGTGTATCGATTGCCGACAGATTGATTCATACATATCAACAGGTCTCATTTCCAACCCGTCACGGTTATAAAAGTCATTGCCAACGACGGGGGATATTGACGCAACCGAGTAGCGTTGTGACGGCATGGCATAGGTACTTTTAATCTACTGTACTTATTGTCTAATTTCTGTCCTTCTGCCGAGGATGGTTGAACTCGTGTTATGCGCTGATCTCCAACGTCTCGGTTCATTGAATATAGCTCCGGCTATCAACTGTTTCAATCAAGCTGTCTTCTATCTTCGTCCCTATATACGTATATTTCAATACATGCGCAACTGCTTGGCGAATAGCTCCCTACAGCGACTTACTGAAATAGTGCGATAGCAGTTAGGGGAAGAATGAAGGAACATTAAGACGGCCGGGATTGTCATTACGAAGCACGTCGCAAGTCGCAAGTCTTCCGGTTCATGGTTATCTCGTTCGACAGGAGATTCTTCACACTGCCATTGCACGATGACACTGAGGCCAATGGTGAAGGCGGCTATAGTGTGTTTGCTCTATGACGATTTCCACCTCCTAATTCACGGCATCATGCTAATTGCTTGTTCCAGGCCGAATTGAATAAGGCTGTTATGAATCCTGCGTTGGCACCACTACTGTCGATCCTTAAGACTGCCCGTAACGGCGCTGTTTACGGTGCGAAGGTGCGGTTTCCGCATGCGCTTGTGTAAGATAGCAATCATCAACCCTGGTCTTAGAGCTTTGATCAAGTCAGCTAACGGTCGGCCTGATGTGCAGAATGATATTCATATTCAGATCGGGCACGTTTCGAGAGAAGGCATCTCTAGTATTCAGAGCTACTAGAACTCACGCTAGGAACTTAGCAACATTTGCGACAATTTATAAAACGACTCTAATGGCATTAAGATACCTAGCGCCAGGAAGTCGAGGAAAAGAAGGGCCATTTGATACATTTATCGCGGGATTATTAGGAGGTTATGTCGTCTTTGGACGGAACAGAACAAGCGTTGCTCAGCAGGTATGCTTCGATCGGGGTATATTAGCATCGGGTCCGTTCTTTGCTGATGCATTCAACCTTTACAGATTGTCATCTATGTCTTTGCGAGAGTCATGCTTGCTGTAGCCAAGCTCTCAATTGAACCAGAGGTAAATCCTCTATCATCGGCACTGTCGAATAATTCGCGCAACAAAATGAGAGAGAACGCATGGCCGGCATTCGCGAGTCTCAGTTGGGCATTCGTCATGTACCTTTATCGATGGTATCCTGACGCCGTGCAATCAAGTTTGCGCAGCAGCATGAAGTATATGTGAGTTTATCAATGCAGTTGTGACCGACTTGGTCTGATTCGGTTCGTTATACTGATTACTTCTTTTCTTTCGTACAGTTACTCCGATTGCGATCATTGGGATTCGCTCCGTACATTGCTTATCCACAACAAATGATCGATGGCACGATAGATCTATAACAACGCAGAATTAACAAAGATTCCCGCATCTCCGGCATCGCTTACAAGCAGCGGACTATCTTATGGATACCCGGTTCGACATCGATTCACACATTGGCATTTGCAATTGGTTAGCATTGCACCATGAATGGTATCACATAGAGGGAAACAGTGACGTGGACTGGTGGGTTTGTTGTGCGCCTAGCGGACGGGCCCCACTGGTCACAATCATCAATTGAATATTGGTATATATCAGGAAACGGAGATGTTCCGTTGTCGCAACAGTCCCGTCATCACATCGAGGGGTTAAAACGAAAGTGATGATAGGGAGAAGAATTACGGAAGGGAGAAAAACCATCTAGATTGCACAAAGCTTTTGCTTTTCTGTTACAAATTATCAGGAATGACCGCGCGGGCATGTGAAGGAGAGGCGATATTTAGTGCGAGCAATAGGAAAGATATGGGCAACTACTGCCGTAAAGCTCCCGATTAGGTCTCGGCTATGGGGTCCCACCCGTAGAGCTTGTACTGGGGAAGCCGGCAATCAAAGTACCTGGACTACTTAAGATTTCCTACCGGAAGCTACCCATTGGGAATGGCGAGTGAAACATTCGATTTGCCCTGCTTGACATCATGGAATCATCACCACACCTCACGCCTCGTGAGAATCTAGTCCTTAGACCAGAGTTCCTCTCATCTGAGAGCTTTGCAGCGTTTGGCGATGTGGTAGCATGCCCATTGCGACCAGACATCAATCAGATCCCCTCCCTTTCGGCATTCTCGAAGGCACCTTGCATACCTGTCATTGCGAATCAGAACACCGCTCTGAAATATGGCTCAGTTTCAAGGATTGAAGACAAGTATGCGCAAAATGGACGGCGAGCTGCAGCGCCACAGATGAGTCTCTTTTCTTGCTTCCCTCGCGATCTAAGACGTTCCAACGGAAAAGACATTTTTGATGTCCGCGTACTAGAACGTCATCCCTACACGACACAATCCTTTTTCCCAATGGGGCTCTCAGGCAAGAATGATGCGCCTTCTTACTTCCTCATCATCGTTGCACCAAGTCTTCATGGACAAACGGCGGTAGGAATGGTGAGAGATGCACAGGGCACTGAGCGAGAGACGGTTGTCGAGAACCCGCCGGTTTTGATTGAAATCAAAGCTTTCATTGCGCGTGGTAATCAAGGAGTGACATACGCTCCAGGCACATGGCATGCGCCCATGGTGGTGCTGGGATCTGAGCGGGTAGATTTCGCAGTCGCTCAATTCGCGAACGGTGTCGCCAGCGACGATTGTCAAGAGGTTACATTAAACGACGGGATAGTAGTGGAGGCACAACCGGCAGAGTCAAGGCTATGGGATCCACGAACAAGGACTTCTAGATTGTAATTATCAAGGCGTGAGAGCTGGTGTCCATGCCAAAAGACGAATTAAGTTCAACGAAAGAATGAAGATCTACATCGTATATCTCAGTCGTAAACTAAATGATATCAATCGTCCGGTGAAGTACTGCAGCTGCTTTTCTTCCTAGCAATCTCCTCAGGAGCACCCCTGAATTTAACCCAACTCCCAACGGATAATTCTTCCCGAGCAGCCCTTGCAACTTCCAGTGCCTTTTCTGGTAGACCAGCTAGTCGGGCAACCTTCAACGCATGAGACGTACGGTTCACGCCAGACCTGAGTTTATGGTCGAAAGAGAATGAGCCTGAGGCGCCTTCACGGATGTCCGTGCAATATCGACCTAAATGAGGGAAATTGACGGTCATATCTGCTATGGCATGGAAATGGGTAGCGAACAATGTCCGACATTTATTGACATCGTGCAGGTATGTCAAGCAAGAAAAAGCCACCGCAGTACCATCCTCAGGGGTTGTACCGCGCCCAACCTCATCCATAATAACGAAGGACCGAGCTGTTGCATTCTTCATAATTGCGGCTGTCTCAAGCATCTCCACCATGAACGTGGATTGATCTCGGAAGAGATCGTCTGCTGCACCGATGCGACTGAACATCTGATCGGCTATACCTATCTCAGCGTAATCAGCGGGCACGAACGATCCAACCTGAGCGAGAATGACAATCAAGGCGTTTTGGCGCAAGAATGTACTTTTTCCCGCCATATTTGGTCCTGTAATGAGCCACGCGCGTTCTTTTCCATCCAAGAAACAGTCGTTTGTAACGAATGATCGGCCTGCTTCTTCGAGACCTAACTTCACAGTGGGATGTCTGCCACCGACGACCTTGTAATCCTTGCTGTAATTCACTATAGGTCTCACCATCTGTTGCTCCCAAGCCAAGGTTGCGAAGGAACAAGCAACGTCAAGTTCATCCAATATAGCGGCATTTGCCCGGAGCTTGACCAGATTGCAGATGACCTGTTCTCGTAGGTTTTCGAAGATGCGTAATTCTTCCGCTCTTATGCGACACTTCATCTCGTCAAATCGTGCGCCCAGATGTGTCCATGAGGTTATTTGCAACGACCTAGAAGAACGAGATGCAGAAATAGTCCGAGCGTTTATCGCGTTGAGTCGCTTCTCAATTGCTTTGGACCCTTTAACGTGTGCGATATAGCCATTGCGAGGCGTCCACTTAAGGTTGAGGGACGAGACACCCATCTCCTCGCGTAGACTGGCCGTCAACTCTTCTTTTTCCTCCCTCAACCTGTCAAGGTCTGCATGAAGCATTGCAATAGCCGGCGTTGCAGAGCGCCGCATGACCCAAGCTTCAGCATCGTAGGGGTTGAGATCTTCTTTGTTGATTTTAATCGACCGTGTCTTCTTTGGTAAAGCATCAAGATCCGCAGCATCGCCTTCACTTATCGCAACTTCCTGCGCCAACGTGGCCGCTCTGGCAGCGATATCATCCTCAATTCGATGCTTTCGAGATAGCCATTCCTCGTCTATAGCTTCAAGAATATTGTTCGACAATAGCTCCGGTCCTTCGAGATTGAACCGGTCCACAAGTCGCTGCAAAACTGCCAACGCTTCGCGATTTGAGGCAGGTGCAGAACGAATGTAATCAGCGAGGATGGAGTGTATAAGTTTGGATGCTCTAATAGACTTTGCTATAGAAATGAGATCGTCCGCATCCCCGCGCCCTAGGGAAAACTTTTGCACAAGCCTCTGCGTATCATAATTACGCTTCAGGTGATCTATAACGATGTCGCGTAGATGCTCATCCTCTACGAACTGAGAAACGAGGTCAAGGCGTTCGTTAATGACCTGTAAAGAAGCAGATGGGGAGGCTGTGCAATAATTAGCGTCATTCGACTGAAGCAAGAATAAAAACCATCGTAGAACATACTCAACCGGTCCTGCAACAATCGCGCACCGCTTTTTGTTGACGTCCGTCGTACGGCGTTGAGAAGACTTCCTTTACCGATCTGGTCCCGTGAGGTCTTGAGGATCTCCAAACCCCTGATGCTATTACGGTCAACAATCATGCTCTCGCTGAACTTCTGTCGCATAGGAGGTTGTAAATTAATCTTCAATCCTAGCATTTGCTCCTTGACGTAACCGAGAAGCGTGTTGCAGGCCTGGATCTCAAGTGGGGCGAAAGCAGAAAGCTGCTCGGGCGTCAAAGGTGTTTCCAGAGACTCGTTCCATTGAGAAAGATCATTGCCTATCTCGCGATTGCGAAAAGGCGTGACAAGACGCTCGTCAACTCCTAACAAAGTCGTCCATTCCCCCAGTGACGGCTGATTGCTGATAGTTGCGTCAATTATAACTTCCCTAGCAGATATTCTAGCGGAAATCGAAGGTAATGAACCGAGAGTCGTTGATTGCGTATAGAACTGTCCTGTAGAAAGATCCAACCAGGCAAGACCAACGTGACGATCAGCCAAACTTGCATGCGTCTGATCTTCCGGTGTATCCATAACCATAGGACTGCTTTCAATTTGAACGGCAAGCAAGAAGTTGTTCTCGTAAGGATTCATAAAATTCTCATCAATCAATGTGCCAGGAGTAATGATCCTAGTTACTTTGCGATTGAACATGAGTCCTCCTGCTTTGGCCTTAGCCTCTACATCATTGGAGAATTCTTCACTGATCGCTACTTTCTTCTGCAAATCCTGAACAAACAGTTTCAAATAGCGATCCAGATGAAAATAAGGAAACCCAGCCATAGGTACAGGACAGACAGCGGTCTTTTTATAACCCAACCGTAGCCCCAAAACTTGAGCGTACTCCTCCGCCTGTTCAAAGTACATCTACATAGCAAAAGATCAGCACTATAACTAAATCCTCATTGACTCAATCAAGTCATAATTCATTCTGCAATTTACCTCGTAAAAGCTTCCAACTCTAGTAAGCAGAACACAGTCCTTGAACTTTAGCATATTGTTTCGGGCGCCTTGAAGCACCGCAGGATACTGAGGAACATCAGTGACCTCTTCATACGGCACCTTCGCCTGCAAGACCCCTTGAGGCAAATCCTTTAGCTTCCGCCTTGTCGTTTTCTTAGCACCACGCTGCTGCTGTTGCAGCAAAAAGGGGCTCCATATAAGGGGTTTCCGAAGAAGCTGCTGCGCAGCGGGGCCATACAGCGGCTTAACAGACGCGAGCAGCAACCGTCTAGTAAACGTTATTGAGCAGAGCATTCTGGATAAATAATTCCAAAATAATATACTTGATATCCATCCTGTCAGAGCGACAAAAAGCGTAGGTGTTACTCGCTTGATGTCAAAGTATCTGATGCTGGGTTTCGGTTGTATGTACTTCGTGATCGCGATATTCATTCAAACGAACTTCATAAGGCCGCGGGGGTCGCGTTACGCGCTAAACCATTTTGGGA
>JAGYHZ010000368.1:0-11429 GCA_024244195.1 Ascosphaera aggregata | reverse complement strand
TCTTCTTTATCATCATCATCTCTTGTCTCTTTTGCCTCCCCTTTTGACATTTTGTGTGCGCATCTGAAATATTGTTCAGATTAGGACACTCCCTTTGCTCATTCATAGCAGACGAAGCTGTTGGATCTGTTATCATTGACATTATGCCTCTTGGGAATCCATTCTCCAAAAAAGGGAAACAGCAACACGAAAAGCAGGAGCCACCAAGGTCGTCGCAAGATGGTCCGTTCGATCCTCACGAACTTGACGTGCCAAATATCAACAGTCTTACCAACACTGATGATACATGGTTGAATGGGCAAGAGGGCCATCTCACGCAAGAGCAAGCCAAGGCGTTTGAAGAGTTCAAGGCGGTTATTGAGAAGGAGGGTCTATATACACCGGCTGTGGCTGGCAAGCCCGCCAGTGCTGATGACGCTAAATTGCTGTACGATTATGATGATGGTTTATGATGAGCTATAACTTCTTCATGGAGGATTATACGTTGACACTGGTTCTTTCGACAGACGATTCTTGCGTGCACGTCGGTTTGATGTTGAAGGTGGTTTCAAGCAGTTCCAAGATACATGCAATTGGCGGAGAGATAATTGCATCGATGAGCTATATGCGACTATTGATGTTGATTCATACGAGGAGTCTCGGCGCATGGTATGACAAGTAGCGACAGGCTTCCTTTTTTGCTATTACCTAAAGGCATTTTCAGTTGACATCAATCTCTAGTATCCTCAATGGACTGGACGTCGCGATCGACGAGGGATTCCCGTCTACGTTTTTGACGTCAGATACTTGAACAACAAGAACATGGCTGCATACTCCGAAAAGACAGAAAAAGATCCTGTTGGCACAGGAACTGGTTGCAGCAGGTCTTCTGTACCGAAGCGCCTTCTTCGCCTGTTCGCTCTTTACGAGAACATGACAGAATTCGTCGGACCTCTTTGCAGCTCACTACCGAGGCCACATCCAGAAGCACCGATTGTCGCCACTGCCAACATTGTAGATATCTCTGGAGTTGGATTGAAGCAGTTTTGGAATCTAAAGGGTCACATGCAGGATGCAAGTGTCCTGGCAACTGCACATTACCCGGAGACGCTTGATAGGATATATGTGAGTTGCCGGACTACTTTTCTGAACAAAAGTGGGGAGTAGTGAAGAGCATGCGACTAACGAGTCTGTATATTCCATAGATTATCGGAGCACCCGCATTCTTCCCAACAGTCTGGGGATGGATCAAGCGTTGGTTCGACCCCGTCACGACCTCCAAAATCTTCATCCTCTCCGCATCCGATGTGAAGCCGACACTCGAAAAGTTCATGCCCCTTTCTAGTTTCCCAAAGCAGTATGGAGGTGAACTTGACTGGCAATGGGGTGATATGCCTAATCTCGACGAACCAGCGCGACAGATAGCCGGTGCCCTTGAGCGGCTTGATCCTAGAACCGCAGAGGGAGATGCCACTGTGCCACGGGCGAATGCGACTGTTAAACCTACGCCATCTACGAAACCATCATTTATTGTTGGCCCAGTCAAATGGCTTGGTGACCGCCTGGAAATCTTGGGCAGTGTAGCTGGTATCGTGCGACACCGAGTCGTCACGATAGCGGAGCAGATACAAAGCGCAGCTGTGGCTGCTTCAGCAACTTCGTCAGTATTCAAATCTGTGGCTGCAGTACCTCCAGCTGCACCGGTGCCCGTTACCACTTCGACTATTACGACAACGACGGAGCCTGCACAGGATGGGGATGAAGTAACGAAGATGCACGTCGATGCCAAGTCAGGGGCTCAGCGTGGCGGAGCGCAGGTCGACGCGCACGGCTGCATTGAAATCTCGAAGAAGGAATGACCTTGACCAGATAGACTGTTTTTGCGAAGTGAGACTGACCTGGCCTCCCTTTTCTTGTTTAGCTTGATTCTTGGCAAGTGCCATTCGTCACTATATGATCTACTTTCATGATTTATACATGTACCGACAAGAACCCTTGTTTTACGGAACTTCAACATTTTGCCGCATCTACACAATACATACCCAATCTTCTTCTTTCCTTGGTTCTTCTCTCATTCCTTCTACTCCCCCTTCCCATTGCTCTGTAACCAGTTTATAAAACCTATAGTCCCTGTAACTGTTACCTTTTTTCTCCTGATATTTCGACAACTGCTATAGTTGATCAATATTGATAACCAATGTATCACCTCGCAATGAAGTTCCGAATGATCGGCGGTTGTCACTCTCAGTGATCCACTGGCAGCATCGGATAGATTTTGACCCGGGACCAGAGACTCACGGGACATGATAATTTATGCTTCTAATGACTAAGCGAATGCTCGCTAAATACCACAACATTACTGGTAAGGGCAGTTGCGCTCGAGCTCTTAATCGACGTGAACCGTAGAGCAAGCAGGAAATCATTGTTCTCCGTCACGATCGACGGCAAATCCATCCACTGAATTGAGGCAAGTTGCAAAGGACATCCAGGCCTTTGTCGCCTGCTGATACCCCGCTGTTGAAGATGTGGTATAACCTGTCATTATTTGCTGTACTGGCCTACTGCTGGTCTATCTTTATACAACCCTCTCTTGCAATCTTCGCTGATGAAGCGTATGAGATTGACTACCACTATGGCTTGCTAGGTGCCCCTCTTCTAGCTTCAGATACGTCTGGACCGGCATCGAAGACGTTGTTCTATCTCGGAAGACCTGCATCTCATGTTAGGGCATCGTTGATATATACCTTATCTGAGAAATTAGTGCTTGGAGCTGTCAATCCCAAGGATGGGAGTCTGGTATGGAGACAGAACATTGGAGCGCCAGAGATCATTGGAAATCGCAAGAAGTCATTAGCGTCGAGTGATAAAGCGACATTTTTGAAGCATTCGTATCATCGCGATGCGCTTGTGACGGGTGCTGAAGGTACCGTGGCTTCTTGGGTAGCGCTGAGTGGACGACTTGACTGGACTAAGAGTATCAACGGCAAGATTGTCGACCTAGCAATTGCGGGTGATGTCGCCGTTCTTAGCAAAAATGGCGATGGAGCTGTCGTTGAACTCCTTGATTCTGAGAATGGTATGGTTAAATGGGGATATAGCTGCTCAAGGTATGTGTGCATGGCCCACCTTGCCCATTGCTAGTCTCAGTCATGCCTAACCGCTTATAATAGCGACGGAATCCCTGTCAAGTTGGTCTCTTCACCAGCTGGAATCGCATATGTCTCTCTTCAAAGGTCAAAAAATAATCTCCATGTCTCGATGCTGGATGCGAATTCTGGTACAGTGAAGTCTGAATACTCTATTGCCACCGGCAGCGATATCGTATCTCCGACCACAATCATCTACATCGGTGATACTTCTGCAAGTCCCATCATCGCATGGACAGACAAGTCATCAAACTCGCTTAAAATCAACATATTGGATCAGAGGTTGTTCACGACTTCTCAATTGACGTGGGTGGCGGTGCCCCTGTTGAGAAGATCCGTGTCCATGCACCCTCTGAGCGAGGTGCACCATCATACTTCCTCGTTTCCTACGAAACAGCGACTTCATCATGGGCTGATGCCTTCCAGTTTGACGCTGAAAATGCTACCCTCACTAAACTGAAGACGCTCCCTACCACAGAAGGGAAATCGTTGTTTGCGACGACTGCTGTCCTCGATGACGTCTTTTTCACACGCATCACAAATTCAGACCTGACCCTGTTCTCAGCTAAGCGAGATGGCCAGTTGGCGTCGTGGTCGAATTCAGCACCATCTGAGGAAGCCACCGTTTTTGCCATAGCAGAGGTGGTGCCCCGTGGCCCCGGGTGGTCCGTTCGACTTGCGCGTATTCATCCTTCAGGAGACTGGAGCATATGCGTGAACGGCGAGCATACATGGACACGTCCTGAAAGCTTAGCAGACGTCATTGCTGCTGAGTGGGCCAGCTTACCTATTGAAGAAGCTCACGCACATGATTTGGATGTTGAAGGTTCGCAGTCTGTTCTTGAGGCATACATTTACCGAGTCAAACGTCATCTGAGTGATCTTCGCGGCCTTGGCGATTATCTACGTGAATTGCCACTGAAGATTGCTACGGGATTCTTGCCTTCTGATGGTGCTGAACTTGAGAGATTCGATGTTGGAAAGAAAATTATTGTCGCCACGAAGAAGGGCCGTGTTGCTGCGATTGATACTGCTCGACGTGGTCAAATTGCGTGGAATAATCAGGTCGCTAATTTGGCTGCTGGCGAGACATGGAATGTCAAAGCTATTAAATGTGCAAACGGTGTCGCCACTATTTACCCAGACAAGGGCGGGTTGTTAGAAGTCGATGTTGAGACCGGTGCCATTGTCAATACCAAGGAGGCAACGTCGGAGATTTCGTCATTGGTCTTCCTCCATGACAACTCAGTAATCAAAGTGGACGGAGCAGGCGTTCCATACCTCTCAAGTTTGCCAGAAACTAGCAACAGTCTATTTCTCGTGACTCGCAGCGATGACGAACAACGCATTATTGGATGGAACACGGTTAACCGCGACAGTCCCGCATGGGCATTCTCACCTCCATCTACTGAGAAAATCATCAACGTCGTGTCACGCGTACCTGATGAGGCTGTCGCCTCGATTGGTAGCGTCCTCGGCGACAGATCAGTTCTTTACAAATACCTCAATCCGAACCTGATACTCGTTACCGCCGCTGGACAGTCTGCAGTCAGTTTCTATCTTCTGAACGGGATCTCTGGACAAATATTGTACTCTGTGAAGCATGACAAAGTCGACACATCTAAGCCCATCGCATCTGCCATATCCGAGAATTGGTTCGTCTATTCCCTCTTCTCAGATGTCTCCGAAAAATCAAAGTCAAAGGGCTACCAGCTCGTGATAAACGAGCTGTATGAATCGCCCCTCAAGAACGATAGGGGTAGGTTAGGAAAGGCCGTGAATTACACAAACATCGACCTTCCTGAACCACACGTTTTCACACAATCCTACATCATAGCGGAACCCATTTCTGTAATGTCCGTCACGCAGACGCGACAGGGTATCACAACGCGGAATCTTATCGTCTACTTGCCTGAAAGTGGCTCCATCGCAAGTATTCCCCGGGTTTTACTAAACGCCCGTCGACCAGTCGGTCGTGACCCTACTCCTGCTGAGACAGAGGAAGGCCTCATCCCTTACTCGCCGTATCTTGATATTGATGGACGATGGTACCTTTCACACGCCCGGGATGTCTGGGATATCAATCGCATCATCACGAAACCGACGATGCTAGAAAGTACCGGTCTCGTCTTTGCGTTTGGTGGGTTGGATCTCTTTGGTACACGCGTCCATCCTAGTATGGCATTTGATGTTTTAGGGAAAGAGTTTAATAAGGTTCAACTCGTTTTGACGGTGGTTGGATTGGCTATAGGTGTTGCTATGTTACAGCCTATGGCGACTAGGAAGCAGATCAATCAGATGTGGATGGCCTGAAGTGAGGACAACTGGTTTTCTTTTTGCTTTTTGTTTGCTGCTTTCTTTAGGGGAGATTGGGCAACGATTAAACGCAAGTCCTGCATTCTCGACCTTCTTTTTCTTCTTTCTTTTTTTCTGTTCATCATGATGAGCTTCTTGTTCGTTCCGCCTCGCAAATGGCTCAACGATGTTTATCGATATACCATACATGGCAAAATCTGATGTTGTACTATTATGCCGCACATATCACTCCTTTCAGAACTGAAACGCAACGCTCCGTCGAGCAATGTAACTCAGACACATTTATTGTCAGAGAATTTCCCAACCTGATAAAAACGCAAAAGAATGCGGTCGGCTAGAAACGTTAGAGGAACGAAGAGGGAAAGTAGAAAGAGGGTGGAAACGTATGAATAAATGATCAAAACACGTAGCAAACTTCGTAGGTGACAAAGGAAAAAATAACGTGCTATATCAAACAGCATTTCCCTTCCTCCCACCAACCACCCGTCCCTTTTCAAGAGAACATCATACCACTACCACCCAACTCATCCTCGCCCATTGATGCCCAACTGGTAGGTCTCTTTCCACCAGTATCCTTTGTCTTCTCTCCTGTAAACCTCAATGGACCTCCTATACCTTCAACATCATCAATTATACCCGTGATCTTGATTTTCTCACCACTATTCTCGTTAGGAACGACGAAATCGATATATCCATTGTTCTTATCATAATGATTATCGGTCGACAGACTGCCTTCACCAGTCTCCCTGCCTCTCCAACGGAAGAAGAGGCGATTATGTCGAGGCTCATAATCCTCAGGTCTCTCACCGTCGATATCGAGATTTGGTCTCTTGATAGGGATCAATGCATCCGTTGAGATTTTGTTTCGTATTTTTTGAACAGCTTCGACGCTTCCAGCCAGAACCATAGTTCCCTCAACGATACCTAGATTGAAACTCGCAATCAGACCTTTACCGGCGGTTGAGACGAGTTTGTTCGTCATGATTGCCATTCTCATTCTCTTCGCATCGTCGGGCCATTGGTCTTCAATGACCTCGCAGCGAAGCTTATACTGACCGATCATAATCGCTTGCTCTAGATTCATACCCAGATGCTCGTTTTCATCTTCGTCGTCATTGCCGACAACAGCACTACCATTGGAACCGTCGACGGCGGCGGCGGCGGCAGAAGCAGCAGAGTGAGCAGTTCTTTTCTTCTTCTTTCCTTTTTT
Source organism: Ascosphaera aggregata (assembly GCA_024244195.1). Classification (NCBI taxonomy): domain Eukaryota; kingdom Fungi; phylum Ascomycota; class Eurotiomycetes; order Onygenales; family Ascosphaeraceae; genus Ascosphaera; species Ascosphaera aggregata. Next base: position 4,778 of record JAGYHZ010000368.1, on the reverse strand, counting down.
GTCACCATCTTCAAGCGCATCGATAGCACGTTGAATGGCAGCAGGAGAAGCACTCCCATCTTCCCCACTATTGACAACAACCTCTCTATTTTTAGGAGTAGCAGCAGCAGCAGCAGCAGCAGCAGCAGCAGCAGCAGCAGATTTACTTTGATCCTTCTTCCCGGTTCTCCTCGCCTTGGACTTTCCTCGTTGAGGAGGTGCTTCATATTCAGGCGGACAAGTGTATGCCAAAATCCATCCTGAATCAGCTGGGTCGCGACGTGGTTTTGGCGGGGCTTTTTTCTTGGGAGTTGCTGCTGCCTTCTTGATCGTTGCTGTTGTAGAGGTAGGTGCAGTCTTTGCTTTTTTTGCTTTTGTCGCTGCTGTAGATGTTGCAGTTGTTGTTAATGATGATGATGATGATGCTGCTGTCTTGGTGGTGGCCTTTTTGCTTTTGGCAGCAGCAGCAGCAGCAGCAGCAGCAGCAGTTTTCCCTTTCTTCGTGCTTATATTCCTTTCTTTCCCTCCTTCCTTTTCATTTTCAATTTCATTTTCATTTTCCTTCCCCTTCCCCTTACCCTTACCTTTTCCTCTCCCAGAACCAGTAGAATCAACCTCTTGCTCGGACGTATCCTTTCTCGGTCTTCCCCGTTTCTTTTTGGGTGGTTCTTCTACCGCGTTACCCTTGTCTCCAGCAATCGCAGCAGCAGCAGCAGCAGCAGCAGCAGCAGCAGTAGTAGCAGTAGCAGCAGCTTTCTTCCCACCTTTATTACGGGTAGAAGAAGCACGCGTAGCAGGAGGATCAGCATGAGCAGAAGTCTCCTCAATAGAGCGCTTCTTAGGTCTTCCACGACCTCTTTTCACCGATTGAACATCATCAGAGATGGCAGTAGCTGGCGTGGCAGTAGCAGTAGCAGTAGCAGTAGTGGCAGAAGAAGAACTTGCTGCGGTAGGAGTTGTTGATGTTGTTGCTATCTGTCCCGCAGATGAAGGGTTTGCAGCGGATTTGCGTGGACGACCGCGAGATCTGGTTTTAGGCGGTTCCGATGGCGTTGTAGGAGCCATCCTAGATTTGTCTTTGTTTTTCTTTCTTTCTCCCTTTTTTTTTTATTTTTTCAATTGCAGTAAGCTATGTACACTGTTGATCTTATATTCTTCTTTTGAAATGAAATAAGAATAAAAAAAAAAAACAAAGAGAAGAGACCAGCATTGGTTGGATTGTTATGGTTGTAGTTGTGATTGTCGTCTGGAGAGATATTTAGAGTGGGTTTGACTGCGGTTGTGTCGCTTTCCCGTGTCCTTTTCCTCTCTAAGACACCGATGAGATGCGAATGTGGCATGGTTGAGAAGAAGAAGAAGAGACTCAAGAGGTTAGAATGTCCTTTTTCACAGTCGTCTGCTTTTTCTTCTTCTTCTTCTTCTTCTTCATTTTCATTCTCATATCCATCCTCATCCTCCTTCGTATGGGATCGTCCCTCTCACCCCCGACAGTCGGCCTCACTTCATCGTGGATGATCAATCCAGCGACGACAATACGTAAGTACGGTAAATGCCATTTGTAAAGGGTATCAAGTGATCAGGCAGACGAAGTCTTTCGGTGGGCATTCTATGGATTATCGTATTCTCATTTCATTGCAGTTAATTCGTCTCAAATCATATTCTCTCCCTGACTCGACGCCAGCAGCTGTAACAGTAATTGACAGATAATAGTTGATATCGTGCGATATCATGAATAACAAAGAAAAGAGAGAGAGAGAGAGAGAAAGGGGGGGAGAGAGGGAGAGAATGAGGTAGTGAACGATAAAAGGTAAAGAAACAAGGAAGAAAGAAAACAGTAACAAAACAAGTCAGAGAGAAGGAAGAAATTCAGAGAGAAGGAAGAAATAAAGAAATCAAAAGTCCTCTTCTTGCTTAATCAACCATATCAATCCTAAGCAGCAATGCCAATAACACCACAGGCAGGACGAGGACCAGCGTTGCCAGTCTTCTTGGATTCCTCATTACCACCCCTACCGAGATCATCGGTACCAGCATGGACGACGATGGTACGCTATAATCAATTGAGTTTAATTTTTCGTGTTTATTATAGATATAGAGATGAGGGAGGGAAAGAGAAAGAGAAAGGAGGAAAAGAGAACAGAAAAAAGAGATATAGTCACTCACCCCCAAAACACTCTCAGGACCAATCAATTGGATCAGCTTGTCGGTAGTACTACCGACAGCATTGCCCTGGGCATCAGTTTTGATATTGCCCAAATCGCCAACATGTCTTTCCTCATCAGTAGGAGCACCGTGAGTCTTGGCGAAAGGATTAAAATGAGGACCAGCAGAAGTGCATCCGTTGGTGTTATCACCGAATTGATGAATATGGAAACCTCTCTCTGCGTTGGGATCGTTGCCGGTGATGTTCCAGGAAATAGTGGTAGGAGCATTGGCCTCTGTCTGCTCAAAGGTGACGGTGCCCTTGACGGTGGAATCACCACGGATGACGGCGACTATAGGGGAGAGAGAGAAAGGTTAGCGGGTGAACAAGAGGAGAAGGCGATTGTCTCATGATTGGCTGCAGGGTAAGAAACATGAGCCTCAAGGTGCCTTCAGGGAGGAGTGGTAGTTGTAGTAAGAAAAAGAGTAGAAGTAACAACAATTGCAAGATTACCAACCATTCAGAAGTGGTTTGACATTCCTCAAGGTATCATGATAGCAGGGAACCAACAACATTACTCGACAGATGCAGAGAGCACAACCGAAGAGATAAAATGGAGTATGGGTATGAAAGGGAAGAAGTTTATACGTACCAGCTTTGACCATATTGAAATGATTTGATTATATTATTTGAAGTCCTTACTTACTTTTTTTTGTGTTTTTTCTTTTACTATATCTTCACGATGATTCGCTTCTATTCTTCTTTTGAACGATTAAAGCGATGATATGAAAGAGAGAGAGAGAGAGGGAGAGAGAGGAAGATGTGTAGTGTGTGTGATGGGAGAGGAAGAAATATGAAGAAAAAAAAAAAAACACAAGTCGCATTCTACGGCGGTATTCGGCAGTGTCAAGATCAACGCGGGGAAAAAAAATAAAATAAAAGAGAGAGATTGAATCAGACTGTTTATTCCGTTCATCTGAAGGATACTGTTATTGATATGAATTACCAATATCATCATCATCATCCTTCTTCTTCTTCTTCATCTTCATCCTCGTCATTCCCATCCTCCTCCTCCTCCTCATCATCATCATCTTCTTCTGACTTCCCTCTTACCCTTTTCATACTTGGCCCTCTTACAGTAATCCTGCATGTCATACAAACATATCATTCGTATTTGTTATAATTACCGAAATAGGAACAAGATGGTACTTGTCTCTTTTTTCTACTTCTTCATATATATAAGAATCATCGAAATACTATTATTCTTACATTATTTTCATTCATTCTTCCCTTTTTCCTAAGAAAAATTCATCTCACATCCTCTCTCTGATAATCGCCTTCAATGTCTCTGCATCAGCTGCAAACTTGGAAATACCTTCTCTCAGCTTCTCCACAGCCATCTGCTCCTCATTAAAGTCAAATCTGAATGCAGACTCATTGTTCAAGTATTCCTTCTTGGGAATGTCCAATGAAGCAGCAGCTTCCGCATTCAATTTCTTCGGGACAGCTTCTGTAGAGTTCAACAATTGCTCCAATAATGCAGGAGCAATCGTCAAGTAATCACATCCTGCAAGTTCCGTAACCTCACCGATACTTCTGAACGACGCACCCATCACAATAGTCTTGTATCCGTACTTCTTGTAGTAGTTGAAGATGCTCTTCACGGAAAGTACACCTGGATCCTCAACTGCACTGTACTCCTTCTTGGTCGCATTCTTGTACCAGTCGAGAATACGGCCCACGAAGGGAGAGATGAGGAATGCTCCGGCTTCCGCGGCCGCAATCGCTTGAACAAGTGAGAACATGAGAGTCAGGTTGCAGTTGATGTTATGCTTTGATTGAAGGATGTAAGCAGCCTGGATACCTTCCCAGGTAGCCGCCACCTTGATGAGGACACGTTCCTTGTCGACACCGACGGACTTGTACAGCTGTAAAAAAAAAAAAAAAAAAGAATCGAGTTAGTATTACTAAGTTCTCTTCCTCCTACTTCGATCTCCGAATGCGCTTACATCAATAATCTTGAGAGCCTTCTTGACAGATCCCTCAACATCAAACGAAAGCTTAGCATCAACTTCGGTTGACACACGGCCTGGGACATTCTCGAGAATCTTCTTGCCAAACTCAACGAGAAGCATGTCCATAGCGGCCTGAACCTGTTCCTCGGTATCCTTGCCCTGTAACAAGGTTAGTTAGCATCTGATCAGATGAAAAGGAGAGAGAGAAAAGAAAAGAAAAGAAAAAAGAGATTTGAATCCTAACATTCTTCTTGCCGTACTCAATAGCACTGTCAATCAAGGCAGCGTACTCGGGCTTCTTGGAAGCAGCGAGGATCAACGAAGGGTTGGTGGTGGCATCCTGAGGCTTGTACTTGCCGATGGCTGTAATATGATGTTAGATCCATGTATTGTTATTTGCATTATCTTCCCTTGTCTGTCTCTTGTTCTCGACATCATGATGCTACATACTTGCGAAATCACCGGAGTCGCAGACGACAGTCTATAAAGAGTAGATGAGTTATTAGCATAATGATCTTTGTGCAAAGACTTGGATCTCCAACACACGGTCTCTTCTCTCTCCTCTCCTCTCTCTCTCTCTCTCTCTCTCTCTCTCTCTCTCTTTAAAGCGTTATAAGACGTAGTATGCCATGACAAATACA
>JAGYHZ010000367.1:0-11435 GCA_024244195.1 Ascosphaera aggregata | reverse complement strand
TTCTTAGCCGACGTCGGGGGGATTTGCAACGTGTTGAAGCCATTATGTCACTCCCTCTGGATAAGGATGTTGAGGACCGTATTCTCGCGGCATTCCGTGATCGTGATGTTCCCGTGAAGAGGAGCGATCTGATCCAAGCACTTCATGATGACGGTTTTCGAGCATGGGCAACCAAACATCTGGTCGCCGACAATCTGCTCACGAAGGATGAGCTGAAGCTGTGAGTGTGCCGTCGGGCTTATATGTTCTGGGACGTCTGCTAAGATGACCATCGACAGGTATACGAACTTGGAATCATCGGGTCAACTGAAGGTGATTCAGGCGCAACAACAACAGCAGCCGCCCGTTCGACCATTCCTAGATCCAGAGATCCGCGAGGCGATTGAAGTGCTACGGGAATCGACCGCAGCTACGGTACGGCAGACGGAGATTTTACGCATACAATGCCGCAAACTAGAGGAGAAGATGCGCTGGGATGCAGATCTCAAATCTGCAGAAGGAACGGTTATGAGGAGGCTTTATGACAAACTTACGATGGAGCAGCAGAGATGTACTCGTGAGGTAAGTCTGCTTCTTTGTCTCAATTTGGGTTATGAATTGGGATGAGACCTGCAAAGGACTAACTCTTCAAAAGGTTGAGGATTGTATTAATGACGTGGAACTCATCCTTCCTCCAGCAGAAGCTTCGATTGCCGCAGAAAGAAGTACGGTACTTCCACAGGTATCCGGCATTCTCAAAGAGCATGACAGAGTTTTAGAATTGCTTGAAAAGTCGTCAGTTTTCGAAGCAAAAGAACCTGACACCAATGAAGAAGAACAGCATATTGTGAAGCGCATGCGGATTCTCACAGACTTCTTGGTCAAGTATACAGCAGACACCGTTAGATCGAGGCTTGACAGAGTTTATTTGGAAAGCATAATTGATCCAGCGAACGATGGTCTGCTCCAGGAAGGAATATCTCCTGATGAAATCGAGGAAGAGATTGACACGCTCTACGCTGACATAGACGACCTGATAGCAATGATAATTCACCAACAGCACGAGGTACCTATACTGCAGGCAATTCGGTTATCGCTTGAAACCAGGAGAAATCAGGTCATTCGTGAATTTGACTTCGTCTGCGATGCAATGGATCAGATAATCCATTCAATGGTAGCCATCACTGAAAGATTAAAGACAAGGCAGTCTTATCGTGTGGCACTGCATCATTTGTCTGGGCTTTACAGAGACGCACTTGCCAATAGACCAGAAACTTTTGGAAGCTCAAACAATAGAATCGCAGCTAGGAGGCAAACATCAAAGATAAGGAACCCTGTTGGCTTAGGCATCACTTCTGCATCCACAACTGCGAGTTCGCAATCAAATGCTGAAGGCACAGCCCTTCCAGGGACACTCACTGCTCTGCTCAAACAACAGGGTATCTCAACCTCTAATCTCAGCAATGGGGGTGAGTACTTGGTTACAAGCTCAACCCCACCGTTCAAGACAATCAGACTTGAGACGGCACTTCGCGGGAAAAAAGAAGAAATACTTGAGACCATCGAGGATTCGAAATCACTGTCTCAAGAGGTCTTGCTATCATATCTTCGTCCAGCCGAAACGACTTCACAACTGGTAGCAGACGCACTCATGGCAGACACCAAGTTTCAGACAAGCTTGATCAATGAGGACCAAGAGCAGGAGCTTGAGGATCTTTCTCGGAAAACAGGAAGGTTACGCAAGAGATTGGGCGAACTCGACGCTGATGTTGTTCAACGGAGAGACTTGGCGAGAAAGGAATTCATGCGGCGATGGGCTGTCGACATCGAATGATGTAGCATTGTAGCGGCAACAGATTTGGCAGGAAAAGGAACATACCAACATCGTGGCTGATTGTATCTTGCCAATGATGCCTGACTTCAACTGGGCAGCAATGTGAAACCTACGCAGAAAATGGACCAGTATCTATCAACTCACCCAAGCCATAAGACAGAAGCGCGTATAATCACCGAGGCGGCATCAACCAGTGGATTGTATGCTGTATGAGCATCATCGTCTTGCCAGCCTCAGCTTTGAATACGAGGTCCCTAGTTGCTTCCAACTAGTACCCTGTACCCTGTACTTACAATGACATCAGCTCCTGAGCCGAGGGACCCATTCAACAGGGTCATGGCACCCATCTGTACCCGAACTACGGATACCCGTCCGCAACCCGCAACTTTGTTCGAGAAAATCTGCCGTCATTCAGTACTCGGTCTCTTCAGTTCTTCTCTATGTGCGTCATCCCCTTCTTGTTACATTAAAGCAAACGTGCTTCTTTGGTACGGGACGACTGAGGGGAAGAAGACACGCCACCGCGGGTAGGGTGATTGTGATTTCACTTTCAAGATGACCCTTTCAACGGCGCAGGGCAAGGCAAAGGGCGTCGTCAAACAAAACCGCGGCGCAAAAAGTCCGCCATCGACAGATACGACCAGCGCTGGGTCTGGTTCAACATCTATAACCACTGCGGCTGTTGCTCTGACAGTCCCCGGCAACACGAAGGGCTGTGTTGCTCCTCCAAAGCTATCTGTCAATGGAACTAGTGTGGAACTTGACAGGTTGCCTGGCATGAGTGGGCATGATTCTCCAACGCCGTTAGGGGAAGATATAATGCAGCTGGCGAGGTTGGGGGAGACGACGATGATACAGAAGCTGTTTGAGAGTGGGAAGTTTGATGCAAGTTATAAAGATGAGGAAGAGATCACTCCGTTACATGTGCGTTAATACCCTCGGAATCGGCGCATCGCGCGTGATGATGGTGGCGATTATGATGATCATTATGAAGAAGGAAGCTCCCAGGCTGATGTTTGCGAAATCTTGTTTTAATGCTGCAGTGGGCTGCGATTAACAATCAATATGCGACATGTAAATATCTGCTTGACGCAGGCGCCGATGTCAATGCAAAGGGTGGACAATCGATGGCTACACCTGCTATGTGGGCAGCGCAGCAAAATCATTACTATGTCGTCCATTTGCTGCTCGAGCGTGGAGCAGATCCGTCAGTTCGCGATATTCAGGGCTATAACATCTTACACCTTGCGACATTCAGCGGCAATGCTTTCCTTCTCATTCTTCTCCTACATCAGGAAATACCCATAGATGTCCCGGATCCTCAAGGCCATACACCGTTAATGTGGGCAGCCTATAAGGGTTTCCCTGTGTGTGTTGATCTGTTTTTGCGATGGGGAGCAAATGTCAATGCTGTTGACGACGGTGGTCTCACGCCATTACACTGGGCTCTAGTTCGCGGTTCTCTTCCGTGCATATCTAAAATGTTGGAGTATGACGCAGACCGTTTCGCCAAAACAAAGGATGGCAAGTCACCGGACATGGTTGCAACCGAAATTGGGACAAAAAATCTCTGGCATCGATCGTTGAAAGATCATGGATACACACTTTCAGGGGACCCGGTTCATCTGACTCTTGGCCTGGAGCGTTTTGTGCGGAATAAGAGTCTTGTGAGGAGATGGTTCTTTTTGTGGCCATTCTTAATGGTGCTTGGCTCCATATACCTCGTCAGCAACCTGCCGGTCTATGTCGGTCTGCCAGCTCTATTCATCTGGGTCTTCATAATGCAGTTTACTGCTCAAAAAGTTGGAAGCGTCGCACCTCCCGAGTTTAGAGATATACAAAAGACTGTAAGTGCTAAACACGCAATGGGGAATGAATCGTATCTGCTAACCCTCGTCTCCGCAGCCCTTCCTTGCCGGCATTTTCGCTGCGTCCCTTTTCTATGTTATCGCAAATTGGGTCTTCTTCGTCCTTCCAGGTATGTCGACTACTTGAAACACTTTGATGTAGTGATGTCTAACTTGCTTTTAGGAACGTACGGGGTTTATCCGCTCACCAATCTCTTATTTCTTTTCTTTGGCAGCACAACCTCTTTTTTTTTCGTCGTCTCGATGCGAAGCGATCCGGGATACGTTCCTAAACTTTCCAGCAGGAACCAGCAGCGAAAAGTCATGCAAAGTCTTCTCAATGATTGGATTTTCGATGATCAGCATTTTTGCGTCATGTGTCTCAATCGAAAGCCGCTCAGAAGCAAGCACTGCAAGCGATGTAGGAGATGCGTCTCGAAACACGATCAGTGGGTATTATCTGCATCGAGTATCTTGGTTGGGAACCACGATGGTTAATGTTTAAAATACAGTCACTGTCCTTGGATTGATAATTGCGTGGGTGTGAACAATCTGCGCCAGTTCGTGATATATATTCTGACTCTCGAGGCTGGAATACTATTGTACCTGCGCCTCGTGACTGCATGTGAGTTTTGACACCGGTTGCTTCGAAAACCATGAAATAGCTGGACTGACGCTGTTGCAGATATCTCTCTCCTTCCGCCAGCGCCGGAAGCTTCTTGCGTTTTTCTCTCGAAAGGCATGTGCTCAGTCTTTTTCCGTGATGCCTTCACCATCGTCCTCAGCTTCTGGGCTGCGCTGCAATTAATTTGGGTAACACTCCTATGCTGTGTCCAACTCGTGCAGATATCACGAAACCAGACAACATATGAAATCATGAGAAATCGTCATTATAATGCCAATGCACCATCGCGCGCCATTGCAAACGCAATTGCTGCAGGCACGACTTCGGCTGATGCTACAACTGGACAAGGTGGTCCCATGCCTCCTGCCCTCACGACTGACGACATGCACACCCACAGACACGGTCATTCGCATCGGGGTTGCTGTAACTCACTAAAACTCGTGCTGGGTATTGATACTTTCATGGCGACAGCAACTGGTTCGCAAGATCAGAAAGTGAAGTCAAATCCGTTCAGTCAGGGATGCTTTACCAACTGCAAGGACTTTTGGTTCGATGGTACTCCCCTTTTTGGACCCCGACCGACTGGTAACGCAAAGTTAGCAGGGCATGACGTGAATTATCACCAGATGTTTGATATCCCGCTAGGGGCGAGGTCTGGGAACTCACTCATGGTGTACCGGAGTTTGCGCGGAGACGATGCTGTTTGAATTGACCTACTTCCGTCGCTATATCTTCCTTCTTCGGTCACTCACCTAGCCATGTTCATTTACTTTCATTGTAGGATTCGTATATCCTCCTTGTTACTCACGCCAGTTATATAACCGGCACGCCATCATGTCCATACCTTTATGTGTCTCTTTGTCATTTGTCAATTCATTGCACGACTCGAGTAGCCAGGTTACTGATACCCTCCCTTAAAAGGCCTTAGATCCGACGCACCCACACAATTCGAAGACCGCTCGACTGTTCAGCACTATGTCCGGGCTTGGCTAATGAATTTGTTAGTAGTGCCTATTTGGCGTTCCGCTCGTTGACCGCGTTGCGTCCGCGCCCATCGAACCTCATCCAAACCGTCATCCTTGTCGACTTTTAGTGACGTCTCTGAAGAGTGCGGAGAGTTCCTGCTTTTCTGGCTGCTGTAACGAATTGTGTGCGAATAGCACTTTTCTCCTGGCGCACGTTGGGCCTACACTCCGTCCTACACTCCGTGATGTTTGGACGACATTACACGACTTCCCAGTCAGTTCGACAACGAGACATACGTGATTACGGTGTCCGACTCTGATTATTGCAGGTCTGGAATTCGAGCAAAGGGACTCGTTTGACTGCCGTTGAGTACGATGATACTGGTGCCATAAGTTCTCATTACGCCAGATGGCACAACTGGCGTGCTTGATGATTGATAGGCAATGATCACATACAGATCATTGCCGAGAATTGATGTCTTTAGGGGCATCTTCTTCAAGCCGACAGAAGAACTATCATACCTGCTTTCCGGGCTCTCATCTGATCTTGTTGCCGATCAGTTCTACGCGAGTCTTTCACTCAAAAAGAATAAGCGGAGATTTCAAGCATGACGGATCAAGAATTCAGTCGTGGCATGTCATTTCATTAACGGTTGCAGGAACAGTAAATCAAGAATGTGAAAGAAACAGTTTTTTTTATTTTTTTTTCCTTTCGTCGAGAGATCATATGGAGCAAATTGCTTCAGGATACCATTGACATCCACATCGCTACAAGCGATTCTGCCACGACTGCAAATCCTTCATGACATATCAGCAATGCGCTGGTTGTAAGAGTTTCATGCCGGAATTGGATGAACTTACCTTGCTCAAAGGCAATTCCAAGCTCTGCCCTGAGTCTTCTCAAAGACTTCCGAGACCTTCATTTCTTGCCTCCGGATTCCTTGACATTGGCATTCCTGTCGGCGGCAGACTTCACCCTGGAAGCGAAAGAGCCTTTTCCAACATCCTTTCCAGATTTTGCCTGAAGCAAATATTAGCAGAGACACACCTTCGTCTGGAGATACCTTGAACTGACTTGAGTGGACTCGATGCGCGCAGCATCATCCTTTGTTACCTCTCGTGGGCGACTCATATTGACGGCGTTTTATCTGATCAGGAATTGGACTTGGTTGAGGTACAGTATATGTGAAAATATGAGTTGTATGAGGTGATGGTATTGAGAAGATATATGGATTGATGTATATGACGAGGAATATAAGGGAAGAGAAGAAAGGTGAATTGACTCGGGAATTCCTACATATTTATAAAGACTGAAGCTGAAAAGGAAGCCAGGAGATCGCTCATGAGAACACTCAAACAGGCAGCTTCAAAAACCAAAATTCACCACCCCAGATTATCATTTCTTGCAGACTGCCTACTCATCTGCACTTAATTCAAGCTGCATATGCAGCTTGTCACAGCATGAACACATTACCTCGAAAATCATTGAGCTTGATGCATCTTGGCTGTGCCTGCCAGCCAGCCAGTCGTCTCTGCGCATATTGTGCACCCATCAATGACCGAACGAAACCGGTTCTTCACATGGTTAAGGTCTCTCATCGCATGACCTAGCCATTCTGTCTTTCCTTTCGGATCTCTCCGTCACTCTGATTGTCTGATACATGAGAGTGGTATGGGGTTATTGAACAACCAAGCGGACTGCATTCATATCGTTGCAGGTTCCCAACTTCTACCTATATTCTAGTCCAGCTTACCTCACATGGATGCACGCAAGAACATATGCAAACACTATTTGCAATGCCAATTGCATCATATGTAACGCAGCTTGGAGTTGGGTTCATAGGATCAGAATTGCGGTTCCATATGTCAACACTGGCGCAAAGGGTCAATGCCAATTCTGGAGTAGGTTGCATCGAGCCACGCTGCAGCTCAACTCACACTGAGGACTGTCAACGTGGTGCTTAGACACTGCATTTCTAAGTGGTGTGCAAAAGTTAGGGCCTGGCGCCTGCTTATATTGCATGCGATGCAGCAACCATGGACTGAGCCAACAGCCATTCAAGTCAGACATGACCTTTGCCCCATCACTAGATGTCTCTCAGGATGAAGCCGCAATATCTGAAGATGCCCAGGCCAACCCAGCTTATCTCCAAGAAGAGCACATTGCCTTCAATCCAATAACGTTGACTAGCAGCACCGGACGACCCCTGAGTGGACGTTGCCCCTGACTGTATGTCGCAGCACTACCATCGAGTTGAACTCGCTTCTACTGGGGGATCCGCAAAGCTGGACTCATCTTACGATGATGAAACTCTCACACTAATCCTTGTGTCAAGCTGACCTTCTCACTTCTTTTGGAATGAGCAGTGTCTGTACCTCTTTTCACCTTTCATACTGGATGAACTGAATAATAGGTAGGTTACGAGTGCTCTGTAATAATATTACCGTATATATTACAATATAACGCGTGTAAATGATACAAAAATGTAATATATCCGTAATCTGAATACCTCCACCTCGAAATTTCCAGAAGGTCCACGCAGAGTCCTGCAGTGGTGCAAAAATGTATTACGGCGCGCAACGGCCACCGAGAAGAGAAAAGACTTAAGAGGGGAGCAGGTTGCGACTTCAAACTTCATCACCTAACTTACTTACTTATATACATATACATATATCAGATACTGTATTGGAGACGTTCTTAACGGCTATCTCTTGGTTTCTATTTCTAAGAGCATATTTGGTCATAACATATTTCAGCATAGCTCAATATGGCTGACGCTTTGAAGGCTGAGGGGAATAAGGCCTTTGCTGCTAAGGATTTTCACACTGCAGTGTGAGTACTTAGAATCTTGTTTGAAAGCGGGGCGTGCAGAAAGAGGAGGGACGAGAGGGATTAAGAGAGGGAGTAGAGGATGACCAGCAGTGAAGCAGTTGCTATTAGCAGTTCAGCAGCAGACAGATATGCTGACTTTTGTTTGCTCTATACAGTCAGAAATTCACAGAGGCCATCGAGCTCGATCCCGCAAACCATGTTTTATATTCGAATAGATCTGGCGCCTACGCCTCGCTGAAAGATTTTCAAAAGGCTTTGGAGGACGCTGAAAAGACTATAGAGATCAAGCCCGATTGGCCTAAGGGCTGGGGCCGCAAGGGTGCTGCGTTGCACGGACTGGGTGATTTACGTATGTTCAACTCTACCCCGTTTGTTTATACAGTAGACCAACTTATAGCATTGATCACGGCATTGGCTAATCCAATAACGTAGTCGCTGCAAATGACGCTTACGAAGAAGCTCTCAAGCTCGACCCAAGCAATGCTCAAGCCAAATCCGGTCTTGATGCAGTTAAACGCGCAATGGAGAGTGAGGGTGGTTCCGGAGACATTTTGAACATGTTCAAGGATCCCAATCTCTTGCAGAAACTCGCATCAAATCCCAAGACGGCACCTCTCCTCGCCGACCAACAATTTGTCACAAAACTCATGTCACTCGGATCCAACCCTAATGCCATGCAAGAAGCATTCCAGGACCCAAGATTCCTGCAAGTCATGGGTGTTTTGATGGGTATTGATATGCAATTTGGCACACCCGGTGATGCTGCACAGGCTGCCGCCGAGAAGTCTGCGGCTGATGATGTTCAGATGAAGGACGCTCCCGCATCGGAACCAAAGAAGGAGGAAGAGAAGAAGCCCGAACCTGCTCCTGAGCCCGAGCCAGAGGTGGTTGAAGAGGATGAGGAGGAAATTGCCATGCGCAAGGCTGAGGAGGAAGCTGATAAGGAGAAGGCATTGGGTACTGCAAGCTACAAGAAGCGTGATTTTGATGATGCCATCGCTCATTACACCAAGGCTTGGGAGTTGCATAAAGATATCACATACTTGACCAACTTGGGTGCCGCCAAGTTCGAAAAGGGCGACTACAGTGGGTGCATTGAGGCATGCAAGACCGCCGTCACCGAAGGCAGAGAAATTCGAGCGGACTTCAAAATCATCGCTAAAGCCTTCGGTCGCATCGGTACCGCATACGAGCGCACTGGTGACCTTGCGAATGCTATCGATTTTTATCAAAAGTCCCTCACCGAGCACCGTACCCCCGACATCCTCACCAAACTCCGCAACGCAGAAAAAGCAAAGGTCAAGGCCGAGAAGGAAGCTTATGTTAACCCGGAGGAGGCCCAGAAGGCGCGCGAACTTGGTAATGAGAAGTTCAAAGCCGGAGAGTACCCCGCTGCCGTCGACGCATACACAGAATGGACTAAGCGCGCACCCGAAGATGCTCGCGCATACTCCAACCGTGCCGCCGCTCTTATCAAGTTAATGGCTATGCCACAGGCCATTACCGATTGCGATGAGGCTATCAAGCGTGACCCCTCTTTCATCCGCGCATATCTCCGCAAGGCTCAAGCTCTTTTCGCCATGAAGGAATACAGCCGCTGTGTCGACGTTTGCACTGAAGCAAGCGAGCATGACACTTCAGGTGCTAATGCTCGTGAGATCGATGTTCAGATGCAGAAAGCTTTAGAGAGCATGTACAGTGCTCGCGCTGGCGAAACCGAGCAACAAACTGCAGAGAGGATACAGAAGGATCCAGAAATCATGGACATCTTGCAGGATCCTGTTATGCAGAGTATACTGCAGCAGGCGAAGGAAAATCCTGCAGCGTTGATGGAGCATATGCAAAACCCGCAGGTTAGGACAAAGGTGCAGAAGTTGATAGCTGCTGGTGTCATTCGTACGAGGTAAACGGCAAGGAATGGGGTTGTAAGTGAGGTGGAAAGGCGTTGTTGTTGGGAACCAATGACTCTTAAAAATTTGGAATCTACGTCTTACAATCATTCCAATCTTTCTCTGCTGTATTTGGTGTTAAAAATTTCCCAGTTATTAACGGTAATACTACATACATTCATTGCCATGAAGGTCATTTGCCTTGCCTCTATCAATCCATCCCCTCGGCTCGCTTGTCTTAACGCTCTTGGAGTCTTGTCATTTGCATTCATTTTCGCCTAATAATGAATATCACCTACGCTCTCGAGTTGTATTTCAGAGACGGATGTGACATTAACCACTGCGCCGCAAATTTACCAGAGTACGGGAGTTGTTGCGTCAGTCTGACGAATTTGTAGCTAGATACTGAGATGAATCACTATGCAATGCCAATGTTGAGGGTGACTGGATTTCCTTGAAATCTTCGTATATGCATCATTTGTAGAGATCACCCTGCCCATCCCCATTCTATCCTTTCATCGTGCCATTGATAGCATGCACTCCTCAACACTTAAATGCAGTGCTCTATTATGGGTAGTCAAATGAGCAAGTGTATGACGGCCAAATGACAGCAGAGCTAGCATATATCATGGCTTTTTCCATCACGACAATTATTAAAATTATATCGTTCATTTCTGCTGCATCTTCTCCCAGTATGCCTCCCAGCCCAGCTCCCTTAATTTAGCGCCTTTGGTATCCAAATTCTCATCCCTTGCATTGTTAGCATATTGTTGCAATAATCCAGCCACGTTCTCATCCTGAGTGCCTATGATCCTCATTGCAAGCAACGCAGCATTTACCGAGTTTCCAATACCTACAGTAGCCACAGGCACGCCTCGGGGCATTTGCACGATGCTATGCAAACTATCAACACCATCCAGAGTGCTTCCTTTCACCGGAACACCAATGACAGGCAATGAGGTGTTTGCAGCTGCCATTCCAGGCAAATGAGCAGCACCACCAGCAGCAGCGATGATGACTTTGATGCCGCGGCGCGCAGCTGCTTGACAGTATTGTGTCATATAAAGTGGGGTACGATGGGCAGACGTGATCTCGACCTCAGGGATGACAGAGAAGTGATCTTTAAGGAGCTGCAATCCTGGAACTAGAGTCTTCAGATCCGAATCGGAGCCCATAATCACTGCGACGGGGGCAGGAGCTTGATGCCTTAAGTGTGAGGGCTCGTTAGGATCACCTGCACGAGTCGGCTGGGGTACCATGGAGGTGACCGTTGGTGAAGGGTTGTCGATGTCGAAATCGAGAAGGGGCTTCAATCGGCGCTCAGCTTCGCTCATGGTGCGGCCCGTCACGGTGATGTGACCCATCTTGCGATCTGGCCGACCGTCCCCTTTGCCATAAGGATGAACTCGAGCACCGGGTATACTGAGTGCAAGAGCCTCGAGACGACGATGGTTCGTAGGCCC
>JAGYHZ010000366.1:0-11450 GCA_024244195.1 Ascosphaera aggregata | reverse complement strand
AAAGAAAGAAAAAGAGCAAAAAGAGGAAGGGATGAAAACAGAGCCATCAAATGCAGAATGCATTTCATTGTCTTAGATTGCTTCATTTCACCTCCTTTCAACCATTCAAACGGGATAATACTCATTGGCGGATTATGAGCCAGATAAACGCCATTCATTCGCATCGCATTGCACGTATCATGGTCTGGCCACTGCCACTCATTACTTACGCAGTTGGAAGTGGGAATGAGAAGGAACCATGCGCGCGGGATCGGCGTCCCCCGCAATCCATTCATCTATATCTATATCTCTTATCAATTCGGAAGAGCTTGAGATGAGCGTGAGTTAGTATTTCCGCAGGAACCTTGCTCCGAGAATTGGCTCGTCAAAGAATAGGACCATGATAGATCGGAGATACCGTTCGGGTATGAAGAAGCTAATGAATTGGCTTCTATTTGGACCCGGTGTCCTGCTTCCCCTGACTTCTTGGGGCAGAGCTGCATAAATGGGAGCATACCCTCCTCGAATACTTCATCAAGATGAAGATCTCAAATCAGATTGGATCTGAAATGAATTGACATGAGAAAAGGCGGAGAGAAACTGAAAAAAAAAAAAACCAAGTTGGCCAGCCAGATCAAGCCGCTTCAAGTCTACTTCCATATACGAAGAGAGGATTATATCAAGTCAGATTCTCTGTCGTTCCAATGATGATGTCCTTCCCGTTCATTCAAATCAGACACATTGCCTTCGGCGAGAACAACTCAGAACATGGCATTGCCATCCTTCCCTTTGGACCCTGCTGGGTAGCCATTCCAGATAAAAACAACAGCGGACAGCAGCAACAGCAGCAAACAGAAGAAGGGTGCCGCTGGGTCTTTGAGCGACATTCCGAACTCCCACCAAATTGGAGTACGGTCTCAGAGGGACGGATTCCAAGACCAGAATATCTTACGAAGATCGAAACATGGATAGAAGCATTACATTCGCACACGCCAACCTCACCGTACAGTCATCGGCCGACGAGTTCGCAAGTCTTCGTGGATGATAGCATGACGTATTTGAGGGAGAATTCTTTGGTAGCGAGTCCAGCGAATCTGATGTGAGAAGGCAACCGCTTTTGGAGGGAGTCTTTTTCTTCCCTCTCGTCTCCATCTCTCTTTTCTTGAGATATATGGGAGCTCTCTTTCACCACGGAGTCGACTGTCTTTCTTTCTGAGAGCATTAATCATTCACCATAGATACAACTCCCTGGAGCACTGCAATTCCTGGACCTCCTTCCCCTTTCTGGCAGGGTAATTTCAGTGCTTGTATTTCTGAGCTATATTTTTGACCCATCTTTGTGTCACAATACATCGGACCAATGTACTCGTCAGCGTCCCAAATACATAGCTCGTCTCGAATAATGTCATAACGTCACTTCATATTTCTGTTCTCCTTTCTTTTCCTATTTGCATGCATATGCATTTACAAGTTCAGCGGTCTCGGTTCTTTTTCAAGAATCTCTTACTCCTATATACCGGTAGACTTGCCGGTATATGCTGTATGTAATCGTTTCTTGTAGGTCGATCCCTTTCCAGGCCCGCCGACCTCAAATATGAGCTTAAGACCTAACAAGGTGAGCTGCAAAAGATGTAATCAGAAAGACTAAGACACACTGTGGCCTACAAGGATTGAAAAAACTCGTGATCCTAATTGGATGCTTGTGATACCGTACCACAAGTGTCGACCACTGAACTGACAACTTGCCCGAGCCTCAATCATGCTACGGGTGGATGCGTTCCCGCTACGATCAACCGACCGCCAATGGTCATGATTCATCGGCCGTTGCCCCGAACGGGCCAGATTGAACCTTCAAAATGCTGCATCGATGCAGATCCTGATTCAACCGGTGCCAGCCTTACTTAGCAATTTGTTTTAGAGGCCACTGCTTCCCTTAAGTGAGAGCGGCCATGGATACACACACCCATTCATCCCGGCGGACTGTTCTGGATTCTGAATGCCGGGTATGCTTGGTGAAACACGACCTGGCCGACTTGATGGATGCTGCTGGGTGAGACAGCAGAAAGAGCGATTGATGAAGTAGCGTTGTCTCTTTCATAATTATGACGTTGTGTCGATCAGAAGTCGAGACCTTCGGCGACTTACGCGGTTCAGCAAGGACGTCTGAAACCAAGCATTGTGTCAACCAGCCCCAGGTGTCGTGGCAAGATAGGACCCACAAACTCGCTCCTTTCCGTGCAAAGTGTTTGAATTGAAGGAAGTGAGCAATGAGTAGGGCACGCCTCTTCCCGCAGTTGGACGTCTTTGTTGATTGCGTGACAGTCGGCTGATTGTGGTTGCCAGCTGTCAATCAACTGCTACCAAATGAACACCGGTATCAAAAACCTTCCTTCGGCATGATTAACAGTCAACCCAGACGACGCACGGTTCATCGGTCCTTCCGGTCTTATCGCTCATTACGGTCACTCGCGTCACGGATTTCTCGTCTGTTTCCCAGCAAAAGTTGGTGGAGTGGACCAGTGCTACCGTCCTTTGATATACTAATTCCGTCTAATTCCATCTTCCGCCTGTCGGTTGGAATGCTCACGCATGATAATGGTGATGGATATTTTAAGTGAAATCAGTCATGCCGGATCCACAGCCCAAATGAAGATTTTTTTTTTCTCGGAACCGTTGATAAAGTTGATAAGAGTGGAAATATTGACTTCAAATACTGACCGTCATGACCTTTCCGGTGATATGATATGGCAACAGTGCGGCGATCGAGATATGAGAAAGAACTTACACATCATAAGCGAAAGAAAAAAAAAAAACAGGCCACATCATCTTCGCAGCAATCCCCTCGTCGATTGAAGCGAGTAGGGACCCATCACGGCAATTGTTGTGATCGACCTGCTGTGATGCGACTGAGGCTCGTATGTATACCCACCCGGCACTAGAAATAAGATGAAACTCTCTTCTTGTGGGCCTTCTGGAACAACTCATCTCAGCCCTACGCATGGCCAAGCTCCAGGAGAAAACAGTCTCATTCCGTGGGTTCCAGACTGGGTCAAATCCACGATAACGGGATGGACAAGACGACGCCGACATGGGGCGCGCTTCGCAATGCAATGCAATGTGTGCTGCTGGGGCACATGGTACGCATGGCAGGACAGATTCCTCCCCCAGGAGATAGTAACGATTGACGAGGTATTACATACCGACGCAATCAGTTGTATCAGCCATGGGTGAGCAGAGAAGTAAAGAAAAGTCATGGCGCAGGTTCATCCCTGACCCGGTCGTCCTCTCTGCACCAATTACGTCTTGCAGGAGTCCAGGACAACTGCTGCCCCCTCGCCTCTTACAAGCCCCGCAGGGTAGCTGGCGCAAGAGTAACGACAACCTACACGAGGGCGTCCTCACCCCGTCTCCATTAGGTCAACAGCAACATGCCATGGACAACTGCGTGCTTTGCCTCTCATCCACCTTCCTTTTTGCCTGATGGAAGGGGCACGGTGGGCGAGAACTACGTCACCTTAAGTTTCTTGTTTAACTGGGTCTGATTTCTTCACCCTACGCTGTACTTTTCGTGTCATTCCTTCTATCCATCAGCCCTGGATACAATGTGTCATGCCATGCATAGTCCGTGCATACATGGGGCAGGCAGGAATCGGTTGTACGAAGCAAGCGTGGTCCATGGAGAGCGGTTTGTATGCCTCTTACACTTGGGTCTTATTTCGACTCCTTGACTGAGTCAGGGCATGGCGCTTGAAGGATCCGGAGGAGAAAGTCAAATCAACGTCTGTTTGATAACCCAACGAGAGTAACCAGGAAACCGCACAATGGAATCCTGGATGCGAACTTTTGATGAGAAGCACAATGACTGGCTGATCCAAAATCCTGCCGTATAGGGCGGATCGCTTGCCTTGTTTTTCTCGCTTAGTCTAATGGCTTTAATTATTTATTTATTAATTGTTTTGCAAAAGAATTGGGGAAAAAAGAAATGGAAAGGAACTGAGGGAGAAGAGCAAGCGGGGCCCATTTCTTTTCACCCACGCTTTGCTCACTTATAATCGGTTTCTTCCCTTCAAACTGGGCCCTTTCTAGCATAACAAGTCATCCACCCTGGTTGAATCCAACTTCCGTCCTTGAATGGGGTTAACTTGATCTTGAGCCGTCCTTCCTGGTTGCTTCTGCTTTTCGTCCACTTACTTCCCCTTCTGCCCAGCTTATATGAAGGGATTCATCGACCTGGATTTCCCTGCCGTCGTTACTCTTTCAACCTCGTTAAGGTTCATACAAGGAACGGCTGATGACTCGCTTCCCCTAGATTCTCATACATTTCAACTTTTCTTACGTACAATCACTGGTAAAACGCCTCTGGCTTCCAACATTTTCTGTCTTCTCTTTTTCTTCTTTCTTCAATTCTCAAGGAAGGTAGAGAATAGAAAAGGGGCTCTTACTGCTACTCACAGTCCTTCAAATTAGCGCAGCTCCCCTCTGCTTCATCTTCCATCCTTCTTCTTGCCTTACGCTATCTCTAGATTATCGGCTCGCCAACTCCTCATCCTTTACGCTCCTGAACAAAGTGGTCACGACCAACCGATACAAAAAGATCCAACTAAATCGAATCATCTCCTCCTGAGAGGATAATTGAATTTCAGCTTTACCGACAATGGTCTTTGCATCTATATCTGAGTTCGTTAAAGAATTTCAAGATCATGCCTTGTACATAATGATCTACGACGGCGGGGCCCTAGAAGATTTTCTCTGGAGCATCTATGTGCCGATGAACCGACCGTGGGGCTGTTCCTGGTGTGCCAAAAACCGATCCGGAAGTGAGTGGGAACTTGAACGGAAAGAATCCAACATGGCACCACTTGACAGGCGACTCGTAGTCGCATATAAAGTCGGTGAAATTCCCTGGAGCAATCTCAAAAAAATAAGAGAGACACTGGATGGTGTTGAGATTGATGATTCATGTACCAGCAGCACAAGCGCAGCGTTTAACAGTCAGGTCTGGGTTGAAAATGCCCTCATTGCACTAAGTCGGACGCTGCAGTTGGGCGAAGGGCTTGCAGATGTCAATGAGGAGATTAGGCAGATCGGTGCCGATGTGATCTATTGGGCGCAGACCAATAGGGCGTCTGTTCAAGCTGGCGAAGGGGGTCCTTTGGTGCTCTCTAGGGAAGAAATGATGCTTGATGATGCAATGCCTTACGAAGAGCAAGACGAGGAGCTGAGCCCTGAAACCATTGAGCCCAGCAATAGTGCAGCCATTGAGGGCATTGCGCCGATCGATGTGGTTTGCGCTAAATGAGGGCAATGAAGCGACTAATGCCGCCCGGGGTGAAAATAGAAATAGGAAAGAGCTTGGAAGCATTGGATGGCCATAACATGTTTCAAATGATGGATCACGAATTATCCCCTGGTTACTTGCTGTACAAGTTCACCATATCCACTCCTGGAGGTTGTTACCATATTGTTGACGATTTGAACCTCCAAAGCTTTGACTCCTGTTCAAGAGATGGGTCTCTTTGGAATGAGGTTGACAAACAACCAATGGTCTTACAATCTACCCGTGTAGGGCTGACGGTTGGGCTACCACGACTGGATATGAAATGTTGAGGCTCCAGGAATCGTGAACACCGTCCACACAGTTGATGAAAACTAGAAGCCAGAAAGTCAAATAATCAAAAGATGAAAATGGCCTCAACATACTGCTCATAGCATCTTCGTACCCGAAGGTCACGAGGCAACCGCACTCGTCAAAGGGAAACCAACACATTAGGAACAGAAAATCAACCAAGACGACGACCCTACGACCAAGCATGTTGATTGATCGGACATTGCTATGATACTATTAGTGCACTGTGGTTTCCTTATACCGTTCGCCTGGCTATCGTGGAGCGAAGTATGTTGAGAAGGAGGCGGTGAATTGAGGGGTTTCAGACTGTTCTCTTCTCAGCAGTGGGCAGGTGGGAGCTTGGAGAAAGAATATATGCAGCTTGCGAAGTGCGCTATACATGAGAGCCGTTCGTTGTACCTAGTAGGTCGTATGTGAGGAGGGGAGATATCAACCTTTGCATGGTAACGATGAGAAATGACGACTGGGGTGTTTTCCTTGTTTGATATTCATACTAGATAGTCTAAACGATTCGATGTTCACAGGTGCCGTCTCATAAAGTACAACCCACACGATGTTGACAGTTGCATGGTCGGTAGTTTCCCTGCCATGGGTCATGGGAAGCAAAAGCCAAAAACAACAAATAGACAAATGAGCCACGTATCTACAGAGCCATCCTCTCATGCTAAGAAAAGACCTGAGAAGTGGTTGAGACTCCTACTTTCCTGCCCTACTACGTGTAGTATACAAAGCTGTACAGAAATGCCAATTGCCAATAGCCACACCCTCGTTCGCTCCACTCACTGCCATTGTCCAACGCTGAACGATAAATTTTCTGCACCCGAGGGTCAGCTGTCTTCATGGCATTGAACGAATGGAGGGCTTTGGCATTGCCAGTGGCCTTCAAGTCGTAAAATAGGAGCTTTAAGCCCGAAAATCCACTGCACGGTGAGGGGATTTCCTGAGATGCGACCGAAGGATCTCATTGGTCTTGACTGTCAAGTCAGAGGTAAGAACATTCTCGTCACCTCATCAGTGCATGGGACGTCTCCGGGGATGATGAGTCAATTCAAAAACAGAAACGACTCTGCATGGCATAATCTTCACACCGTTAGAGTAGGACCTGAGAGACTCGCAAGCAGTGAATTCAAAGGACCTGGCCGAGTTGGATGGGCGGGATGTTGTCGGGATCTTGGGGTTCCAACGTCAAAAATTGTTCACACCCCTGCTGAGATCATGGCCAATCATAAGACCGGATTCACGTTGCCTCTTAACACACCTGCTCATAGTTTTAGCCAGGATGATCATGAGCAACCCCGGTCAGAGTCGACAACAAAAATTTGGATACATAGTAATCTGAAAACCGACTGAACCAAGGAATGTATGCAATTAGCATGTAAGAGAGCAGAATTCTGTTGTATTATATGACAGAGAAAAGATAGGAGTAGGGGTTCGCGACGTTGGAGGATGGAAGGAACAAAATCTAACGAAAGATGTAGGAAATGGACTAAACATGCCGTGCACGAGGGGGAAGGGAGGGATAAAAGTGACAGACATGTCTAGTGGAACAAAGATGGCATGATATAACCGGTGATAAAGGTTGTAACCATATTCAGTAGCAGAATTTCTAGCTGCAATATAGCTGGAAATTCGTGAGCACAACTCTCGGCAGGGTTCGACATGGTACCGAGAGGTGGGATCAGATGACGTGATCACGAACAATGAAGAGAAGGCGATGGACGCGACTCAATCATTGGGTCCTGCTGCTCGCCCTTTTATGCGAACGAATACTGTCCTCGCCGTTAGGCTCCTTGAAAGGTACTTCCTCGGGCATGCCAAGTCTGTGCACGCCAACGCGCTTGAGCAGACCATATAATGCGACGCGAATGTCGGCAGGGAAGTCACGTCCAAGCAGGCCAATGGCAAGGGGATAGAATGTATTAATATGTTTTTCAAAAGTCTCTGTAGGGAATGCAGTGAGCCCTTCAAGCACATCAACGACCACAGGTCGCCATGCAGCGATGTTCCGTTGCTGCGTTTCGTCGTCGAGGGCTATGAAACTGCGGAGGATGTCGGCACAAAGCGGAAGAAGTGCGGCTTCCGTGTCTGCCCTACTGGCTTTTCTCTCGTCGTTCTCATCGTCATACATCCGGAATAGGATATCGACGTATGTCGCTGCGCTCCCGCTTTCCTGCTTCAGCAAGTTGGGCGGCTGCTTCATGAATCCTTGCCTCCAGAGCCGTATCCTTAGCTCTTTCGCTTCGTTGAACCTTTTGGCGAACTTATAACTCTTCTTCAGGAGAGTCATAAGACGCAGCATCTCATTGCTAGGAATCAATTCGAATACACTCGAGTTGCTAAATAGTTCATTGACTGTTTCAATCATGAGAAGTTGCAAGACGCAATTGGTTATTATTTTATTGAAAAACCGGCGGCGGGCGACAGTCATCTGTGACGGAGGTTGAATGCCTGCTGGTGTTTGCAGACCGGGGATCACAGAGTCAGGGTTTTCGTGCGACACCGTAGATTTCGAATCACCTAGCTCGGTTTCGAGATGTGCGGAGCCATTGGCCTTGGTTACCTGATCTTGATCCGTAAGATCGGGTTGAGAGGAGACAGCAGTGTCCGCGCTTGCGCGTCTGCCTTCCGGGCCTGTCGAGGCAGCCGTAAACAAGTCGTATGCCGTTGTCTTTTCAAAGAGCTCGACAAAAGCCGTCACAATCTTATGCCAATCCTCCGCATTGAATTTGGAGACGTTTTCAAGTATTAATCTCTGTAGACAATTGCTCCCTATCCTCGCAATCGTATCATTCTCCTGACATATGCAGAGAGTGAGTAATTCTAGGAACCGATCAAGCATGTACTTGAGAGCATCGAAATAATGCGTGAACAAGGAAATCATATTCCTCAATGCCTGTATCATCGTTGTGGACAACCAAACGGAGAGCTCCTCATGATTAGGTACCTTTGACATTTCAGACTTTGACTGCAGAACCACGAATATTGGATAAAGAAGTTGCCTCCAGAGCACATCCCAAAATTCGTGAGTGAAGTCGCCACCATGTGTGATGAGAATCTCGAAAAGGTAGCTCAGTGCGCGGGAACGGACCTCGAGGTCATCGCCCGTCATAAGAACATCTTGAAAGGCGATGAGTAGCGGGTACCAAAACTGCTCTTCAGGCGATTGACCAGCTTGCATAGCCAGATTTGTGTTCTCGGACAACTGTGGCGGCTGGGACCCATCGCGGCTCTTGTGTAGTGGACATTCAGGCGTTCTAAGCATTTTCGGGGCGGTCGACTTGAGCGCTTCGATCGCTTGTAAGGATTTCTTCTGAAACCTCGAATTCTTCGAGAACTCTGTCAAACAGACTACCAGATCTGTGAAGGCACCCTGCGTGATAACAGTACCGAATCGAGTCTTGTAGATAGATGAGACATGTTCAAAAGCCATGTTGACCAAAGCCTCATACTGCTCCTTGGCAGCAACTGTGAAAACTCCAAACATTGTTTTCCAACCAGAGCGTATGTTGTCTCCCCGAGCTTGAATCATCTGGCTGAGGCATCGAAGAACCATATCCTTCACTGCAACAGCATTCGTATTGGCGATGACATGTTCGAACGGTTTCAAAAAGTCTTTCTGGAATTTGAAACCAGGCAACTCTCCGATCTCCATGAAACGCATTGACAGTTGACGTAGAGAGTCAAGTGCGAAGAAGACAACGTGAGTGTTCGTATGGCATCCGACCTGATTGAAATGTTGACCGAGTACTTCCCATATGCGTGTCCACTCAATCCTCACTCGGGTCATGTTATAGTATGAAATCTCAACGACTTTCTGCAGAGAGAACGTCCGTGGTGAATCACTACCACCCGAAGATTGTATCTCCTGCCAGCTAACGATACTCAAAGCTCTGACAAAGTCGACGATTGCTTCACTAGTTAGATTAGCAGTGTTTGTGAATATGCGATCGACTGTTTTGACCATATCAGTTGATCGACTCTCCAGTGCAACATCTGGTCGATATGGAATTCCGTTGGTGGTCTTAACTCGGCTCTTCTGCAAGCTTCCCCTTGCCTTCGAATCAGCTGGGGAAAGCCTAGCAACTGAAGGATCGGGAACAGCTCCCTCGTCGACACCTTCAGTCAGAAGCTGGAATCTATCCAACTGGCTGATGCAAGTCAACACATCTCTCCACGAACTCTTAAGGTAATTTCCTTCGACGATGGCAACCTCGAGTAGCACCTTTAACGCTTCAACGTTCTTGGCCACCATCTCTCTTACATTATTAAGATTAGTGAATTTCGATAAGGCAGAGACAAAGGCTTCCCTTGGAGTCTCAAGATCGAAGATGCACGATATATGTATTGCAAGTCTTAGGCCTTCCATGGCAAGCTTTATAGTTCCCGAATTCTGGGTTTCCTGTACTGGAGCCGAGAGACCAGAGAGGAAAGACATCCAAGTCACGTTCACCATTGAGCCCACATGCCGTCCTGACGTCGCAGGTATGAATTTTGAAAAGGGTGAGTCTTTTACAGAGAACCTCCTCTGTGCTCTAATCAAGCTGCGATATAACTGTTCTGTCTTGTTTGAAATCTCTTCAGAGGCCTGAGAATACTTCTCCATCTCAATATCTCTGCCCACACTCGCCAAGGCTTGTCCAGCGCGGGAAGCCAGAGTCGGTGGCGGTTGTGTTTGAAGACCGAGATTAGCGGCCGCTTCCCGCTCGGTGTCAAGAACGATCTCGTTCTGCTGGATATCATCATAAATCGCACCAAGGTATTCAGGAGGCAAATCGCTATTGTCGTTGATACCACGATTATTGCTGATGAAATCCTCTTTCGTCATTCTCCTGCCCTTGAATTTGACACTGTGTAGATCAGTATTGAGCAGAATGACGGAATACGCAAGGACGTAAGGCGCATCTGCAGATTTGAACGAGCCGGGGTTATTGGTGAGGTAACGTTCTGCGAACTTCAGCATGAAGCGATCGATTTTTTGAGATTCACCTGGTAACCGAAAGCTTTGGAGGAAATATCTCAAGGCATCGACAAATGGCCGTTTGGCGAAGTTCATATGATCGACGAAGGCGTGCATGATGGCAATGTATTCGGGATCACCTTCTCCAAGGAACTCTCCCAATGCAGCTTTATTAAGTCTATCAGTCCGAAGAAGGAACAACGCAATGTCTGACGGTGAATCAGAACGGATGAATCCTTCTCGCAAGAACAATTTCATGCCTCGCTTCGGCTTGAAGTTAAACGTGCGAATGGCATTTGACAACGCAATCTTCCTCTGCTTGACCTTCTCGATTTCATTTGGATCATCCTCAATCTGGGGCGTCATGACGCCTGCAGATTCACCGGAAACACTAGCGCGTGAAGTTGGCTCAAGCCGCGGTGAAGTAAGGACGGGGAGGTTATTCATTTCAATCGAATCTCTCGTAAATTCGTATGAAGTTCTTGACTTCAGCGACGGAGATGGTCTTCTGTCCGGTTGTTGGCCCATTATACTCCAAGCATCCAAAGACTTCAGAATGTCCGTTAAACATTCTAAAGCGCGTTGCTTTAGGATATATTCTTGAGGAACCATCACACTACTGATATTGACGGCTGGCGATGCTAGGGCGGCAGCAGCACCACTGCCGGTCATTTTAGCTGTCGTCAATGATGGAGGCAGACTTGTTTTTCTCGTTAGTAGACTCCCCACGTCCACACCGCCAGGCCCTGCAGCAAGGAACTTAGCATGTTGTTCCTGGTATGCGGTCTCCTGCTGTGGAGTCACTGCCACAGGCATGCTCGATAGCCTGGATAGATGTTCAATGAGCGATTGAAACATGTTCTCCAGAGCCGTACGATCGCAATCGTA
>JAGYHZ010000365.1:0-11463 GCA_024244195.1 Ascosphaera aggregata | reverse complement strand
GAGGAGAAACAACGGTTCAGGCTTGAAGCGGATCCTGCAAATGCACACAAGGAGCCTGTCGAGATGAGTTTCTTGAGGTATCTAATCATGATGTTTTTTTTCTAAAAAAAAAGTCGCCGGCGAAATCGCCCTCCAGACCTTCAGAGTCTCACCCATCGACAAAACCCAGAACGGGAACCATTGGTCGCTCAGGGATGCCATCATTGTCAGCAATCAGCGCACCACCTAACAAGTCGACGAAACAATCATCTTCGTCAACAATCACCCCAAGCAACTCTGCTACCCAATTATCCACCTCAAGGCTTACACCCGCATCCGCAGCAAAACGCGGCTCATTGTCTAGGACGCCCGGTTCCAGCCCCGGAGGAACCTCCGATGACTTTCACTTCTCAAGTGAGAGAGCCAAGGACCTTTCAGATGGAGATTCCAGCTCCTCGCTCCTCGGCAAGAGGGCTCTCCGGAGCCGGCCATCTCTTTCCTCCACCGTGCGAGGGGGAATAAATACAAATGGCTTGACAAAGGAGCTCGAGGACTTGAAGACAAAACTGAGAATGTTGGAGAAGAAGAGGGTGGAAGATAGAGAGAAGCTCAAGGATATTGAGAATTTACAGGCCGATAAAGAAAAATATGAGGGTATCATCACGAAATTACAAACAAAGTATCAACCCCAAGCTCTTGAGCTTAGCAATTTGCGCAAAGCAATGAAGGAATTGGAGGCAAAATATGAAGAGAGTGAGCGGTTACAAGCAGAACATGATTCGATTCTTGAAATGGCCACGCTCGATCGTGAAATGGCTGAAGAAACAGCTGAAGCCATCAAAATGGAGTACGAGGCGTTGAAGTCGAAAGCAGAGGAGCTCGAACTGGAAGTTGAGGTTCTGCGAGAAGAGAATAGGGAGCTGTCGTCCGGCATGAGTCCGGAGGAGAGATCGAGTGCAGGCTGGTTACAACTCGAGAAAACCAACGAAAGGCTTCGAGAAGCTCTGATTCGTCTCCGTGATATGACGCAGCAGCAGGAAGCGGACCTCAAGAAACAAGTTGAAGAACTTGAGGCCGACCTTGAGGATTATTCTGCGCTAAAGTCCAACTACGAAGCGACCAAAGAGCGACTCCGCGTCTCTGAAGCTAACATGGAAGACCTGAAACAACAGGTTGAGGCGTTGGGTGCAGAAGATATGATCGAAGAGCTTACCGAAAAGAATATGCAATATCAAGAACAGGTTACGGAACTTAAGGCAGTCATTGAAGATCTCGAGCACCTGCGGGAACTCAATGACGAGCTGGAAGTCAACCACACGGAGACAGAGAAGCAGATGCAGGAGGAATTGGATTTTCTTGAGCGACTTTATAACGAGCAGAGACGCAAGGTTGCACAACAAGATGAGACCATCGCCGATTTGGAGTACACGCTTACCAGGTTTCGTGACCTGGTCTCAACGTTGCAAAGCGACCTGGAAGATATGCGCGTCACGCAGCAGCTTACTGAGTCTGAAGCCAATGATTTGACTGTGCGATCTCGAGCAATGATTGATCTGAACATGAAACTGCAATCGTCAATATCGAAAGCCCAAACCAAGACTATCGACATAGAGCTCAGTCGCATGGAGGCCGAGGAGGCCGAGCAACATCTTGAAATCATGAAACTTTACCTCCCAGAGTACTTTGAAACTGAAAAGAACCCTGTGCTAGCTTTTCTGAGATTCAAGAGAATCAGCTTCAAAGCGTCGCTGATGAATACGACTGTGAAAGAACGGATGGCGGATTCTACCACTCCTATATCAAGTCAGGACATCTTCTCGTCCTACGACCTCTTGGAGAAGCTGACCTTAATATCTTCATTGTGCAAGCGCTTCATGACCTTCATGAGCTCATGTACTGGAGAGGAATTCCTGAATTTTGGGGGTGCATTGTATGAGCTTGAGCCAGTTGAACGAAATCTAAATCATTACATTGACGGTCTACGAAAGAATGAAATCAACGAAAAAACAAGCTCAATCGAGTTGCAAAGGTCAACGTCATTGCTACTACACCTATCAGAAACTCTATTACCGAACACTTTGCAAATGCACGCCGACGAAATAGGCACTCGCTCAATCATGGTTCAAACTTATCTCGACAATACGGCCTCTGCTCTGACGCATCTGAGAACAACCATTTCCCGGAAGATACCGGCCATTGAAGGCGACGAGGACGGGCCTTTCCTCCTCCAAAAATTGGATAGCTTAGCAGCTCACGCCAGGGGAGGGAAAGTATTAGCTGGACGTACTACCCGCGCTCTGGAGGAGCTCAAAGCAAGGCTTCTCACGCCACCCAAGGACTGCGCGGAGATCTTCGAGAAGTCCGAGGGTCTTACCGGATCGATCGCTGAATTCTCCAGAACACTCGGCAGCAAACTTGTTGAGTTGACTGAAGATGCTGAGCGAACAGAACCACCTTCGTCGACTGAGATGACTGATTGCATGAATAAATTGGTACCGTCTGGTACCACATCATCCGATGAAGCTACCACTTATATCACAAAACAGCTACAAATAATATCAACCAATCTCGAGGAGCTGGCTACGATCTCGACAGATATCTCCCAGACCGTGGAGTTTGAACGACTGCAACCTCCCTGGGTCACTCGTTCAGAAGAATTGAAATCAAACAAAGTTGTACCGCCTGATGCAGATGAGGAGATACGCAGATTACGGAATGCCGTTCATGAGGCTGGGACGGCATTAGGGGTGAAGGACAGAAACATTGAGGAGCAGACCATCAAAATAGAACTGCTCGAGTCACGTATGAAAGACTCTGTCAAGAAGGCAGAGATGCTCAAGGATGTTCAAGCCGAATTGGAGAAGTTGAAGGCAGAGAGAAAGGAGCTTGTGCAAATCACGGAGAAGCAATCGAATGATCTCAGCAATATGGAGCAAGAACGCGAAGAATTCCGATTGCGGCTTGAAAAAGCCAAGAGAGTCTCAGCATCACCAGATGCTTTGTCCGGTGCGGCACTGCCTGTTAGTGAAGTTGCTTCCTCTGAACTTCTTAGGGAGAATGATCACCTTCGTTCAGAAATTGCAAGTCTACAAGCGGCCATTCGCTATACTCGGGAGGAAAACCGCCGTGCGAATCTGCTCGACCCTCATGCAGTCCAGCGTATCAATAATCTTCGTTCATGGCTTGATACCCCACTCGTCAAGACGCCTCAATGTGCCGGAGAGGAAGAGCTTCAGCAAGCAGGAATCGACGAATGCCACGATGTTTTCTCTCATCTTATACTGTTGGCTAAAAATTCATCACTCGTCAGTCTTAAGAGTACGCTTCCTCGCGACGAAACCAGCCGTCTTGCCTGGAGACCCTTCAAAACTACAACGCGGTATCACGTTTCTAAACAACGAGACGATTACGAGTCGTGGATTTCTTGGAAGGAGGACGTCGCACGACGCGAGCGTGAGAGAGCACGGAGGCTGGAGGCAATCAAATTGGCAAGACTGCGGAGGAAGGAGGCAGAGCCGCCGACCCTATACGAGGTGTACTCCAGTGCTTACTATTCTTCCTCCAGTCTGTCTCACGAGGCAAAACCGTACGACCCTAGTCAGGGTATGATGGATCGAACATTCAAGCTGTTAGGGAAGTTGCAGAAACACGAAGCCAACGAGAGTCCCATCTTGGCAGGTCATGTCAGCATGATTAACCTTGAGGAATCTTAAGCATGGATTGAACTTGTGTACGTGATAATACGTAATATGATGTCCATTAACCTCGAGTACAAATCTTCCGCAACCGTCGCTATTAGGAGTTTCTCACCGGTACCCTTCCCGCGAACAACACTGTCGCCGCACTGTTCGGGGAGTTCAAGCAAGTGCTCATTTCATGATCTTTTGGTCAGTCTTTGGTCGAACTTGATCTTGATGTCGTCCAACCCTCAGGAAGAGCGTAACGTAGTCGCTCAACCGTCGCACGAAATGAACGCCGTGTTCAGATTATCATTCTCTCTGTCTGAATCAACGGCAACTACATGGCGGCATAGATATTGACGCTTCGTTTGCATAGAAATGGAACGTCCTTTCGCCATTTACTGGTAAAAACAGACAAGCTGACCGTCTCACTGAGCGATGGCTGAGCCAGTGCCAAGGCATGCCATCACTGACCCAGGGTTCCTCAATCCAGTTATGCTCCCCTACTTCTCGGGAGGTTGATGGCAATCAGCCAAGGGGCTTGCCGCGCTTCTTAGTCGAGCGTCAAAGTACTCCCGTTTATGAAAAGAGTCTCCTTTCCTGGCAGCAAGAGGGGTTCTCCGCTTCCGCCCCCACTGACATCTAGCTTGACGCAATGCTGACGAATTTGCGTCTCCTTTTCCTGACTTGATATGTCCACATCTCTCCATTCCTTCTTTTCCCAATCACGTCATGCAGTTCCCCAGGTCTCATGCATGTGCCCAGAGCAGTGGAGACGCGGTTCAACCCGCTCAACGGCACGCCAAAGATGACTACAGCCTACCCTCTTGCCACTTGGATTTGGATTAAAGATTCCTTTTGGCGGTCCGTGACTCATAACGATATGAACATAATCAGGGATAGGACTGTGCATCAGGGCTTCCGCGGTTAAACAGGTCAGTACCTTCTTTATGTCGAAAAGCCCGGTGAGAGCCCCACGGATTGATGGTATAAGGCATAGTATAGCTAGTGAATTCGGCACCGTTTCCCAAGGTGAACGTGCAAACCCCTTTTCTCCCAAGTAAATAATACCGTGCGCTTTAGCATCTTCGCTACGACATAGTGCTCTAATCTTCTCGACCGTGAGCTTGACATTTCCCGCTATCACTGTCTCCCTTTCTCTCTCTATCATAAGAGCTTTGTCCAGGGTTATGCCATGATTGCCAGGAATGGCAATCCTCAGCTCTGCTTGGGCAGACTTGAGCATCTGACCTGTTCTGACCTGTCCATCGTCGTAGCCAGCAAAGAATAAGTCACCTGCGTGCAAGAGGACATATCGCTCGAGGTAGAGGGGTTCCTGAAAGGCGAAGCACTCTCCACGTCTAATGACGCTTCACTGATGCTAACGGGGATGCGACCATGAGTATCAAAGATGAGAGCGATTCTCGTCTCAACTTCGTTGGTGGCACCCAAGATTTGTTCTGTAATGCCACGTCAACGCGAATCTGAGAATTCCTGACCACCAAGGAAATTCTGTTCGGAAACTTGCTCGCATGTAGAACCCTGAACAGGGCAAAGAGTGTAGCTTCATAAGGGGTAAGTACCTCTCTATACGTATTGCATGCCTGAGATGCCAGGCATACATGTACCTTCAGTACAGAGACGCCGATCAGGCCTGCGCTGCTGCAGATTAGATAAGATTAGATACGATCATATGGCATTGACATGATCAAGGCAATGAGACAACGGTATGTGATGTACTTGGAAAAATTTACTGCTACGTTGAACCGACTCTCTCGTGTTAGTATGCCCAGGAGAACAATTCCTTTTGATGATACCGAACATAGATTGATTGCTGGACCCGATATATGGCTGGTCCTTCATCTGTGGAGATATGACGGTGATATCACTGACGATCACTCCAATGACGGATGGATTGTCCAGTTACAAGATGTAAAGAAGACTTCCTATGCTCATTCAAAACTCGAGGACAGATGAAGATGAGAATGAAAAAAATTACCATTCCGATTTGGCCTGGAAGTCGAGCAGAGCTCGCAGACCTTTATTTGGTGCTGTCCTCTCTAATCGCGTCAAACAATGGGTGTATTTTGTGCGCGAAGAAAAAATCATTTGAACTCCAAACCAAACCGGGCAACCAAATCCACAGAACACGTCGTAGATGGAAGATTCAGAGAGACTAACCCACGACATGCCAGCACACGTACACACATACCCCTTCAGCCCGCAACATGCAAATCCCTTAAATATGTCGTTTACTTGCGGATGGCGCGCTGGTAGAAAGCGAGCTCCTCACCCTCCAAGATGTAACCATCAACACGACCGGACTGGCCAGGTCTCGATGAAATGACGGCGTAGAGACGACCGGCCTCGAACTGCTTCTCAAGAGCCGGCTCGACTTTGCCGTGAGCAGCAAAGCGGGCAGCCTGCTTCTTCTCAACGCTCTTGCTCTTCTTAACCTCGGTTGTCTCGGCATTCTTTTGTTGCCTTCTGCGGCCGATGGTCTGGCCGTAGTGTGCCTCATACCACTGTCTGAAAGGAGCGGCATCGATCTGAACAACGGCGGACTTGGTGAGAGTGTTGGTACGGACAAGTTCGTTGTTAGAAGGGTGATAGGAGACGACGATGACTCTGGTCTTGCGAGCGACACCCTCGGATCCCCATGAGAAGTTACCGGCCTCAAGACGGAGTGCACGGAACTTCTGGTTGCCACCACGAGTGCGGATGAGATGGATGCGCTTAGCACCAATACGGGTGTTGGCTGGCTGGCGACCCTTCTCGAACGCTCTAAATCAATGAAAGAATAACTCCCAGTCAGACTGATGTTCTGAAGTATTTATTCCCGGTGGCAATGTCCGATGATCAAGTGTTGTCCTTGATAGACGGTGATCATTCCTCAGGTCGAATAGACATATCACCGGACTTTGCTCATCCTCTTTGCTTCGTTGGAAATGTGATGTGCATACCTCTTCTTGCGGTAGTAAGCACGCTTAGCACCGGTGGCCGAGCGCTTGTGGCGCGAATCTCTCGAGATACCCATGATTGCGATCGATGTGCTGGACTACTCCTTTTCGTCGACCAAAAAAGACGAACAACTCGTTAGCCACGATGTTCGTAGGGGAAAAGAGACTGGTTCCGCAGAAAATTCAGAATTTCTCCCCGCTCCTCATTCCAAGTCACTAATATCCTTCCTTGACGTGAGATATGGTCGCGCAAGTCGAGTCTTTCAACATTATTTCCCAAGTTCATTCTTGTTTTATCCCCCCCCCCCTCAAGTATGATATGCTGTCGAACCAACGCTGCATCAAGTGTTCGATCGCTTATCGTACTGAGATTTCATATCTCACAATCTTTGGCGTCAGATCTTGGAGCACCAAGCTTCCCAGATACCAACCGCCTTGAAACTGCCTTTCCCTCCATCTGAAATGATAACACCAACATTGCAACCCGCGCAAAACATCGACAAGGGGTGAGGGACACTGCTTACCTCGTTCGGTAGTCCTTCTCACGAGAGCGTCGGGCGAGTGGTCTGGGTGGATGGGTGATTGAATTGGCGGGCAGACTGCTGGCTGTAAAGGGTATTGTAGACGTTGCTCCTAGGGAGGGAGTCGCGGGTTCAAAATTCGCACAATCCAGTAACCGCCTGTACCTCGCTTGCGGAAGTGCCCTATCCGCTTTTGTGCACGCGCTAAGCCTGGAATAGTGGGTTTCGCCGATTAATTCCGATTACGTAATTAGGACAGTCATCTTTGCGGCAACATCGACATCGACACCGACATCAGCACCAGCACCGGCGACGAGTATGCGATAAACCATGCTGGAAGAAAGAACATGGTGATCGGTAGATGATGAAGCGATTGATGTTATGAAGAGAACGTAGCAATGGATGGGATGATTGATCAGGGCATAATCCATTATGCTCGGATTGGCGTGGTAGTATTGGTTGCTGCACACATTCCACGAGAGTGTCCTCTGATACCAGGGATTCTTAATCACCAATGATCAGCCTATCCCAACGGACGGATGTTTGAATATGTACACAAAAGCAAGAACGTCGATCGCATCGCTGTTATATCACTTGCGCCATCACCTTGCTATATATATAAGTATATATATATTTTATATCCATACCCTGCTATCCATCAACTACTTACTCTGCCAGCTAACCTGCAGAGTATGAGCAGCGTCCCCTTGCTCAAAATACACGGGCACTTTTGTTGTACCCGATGGTATTGAATTGGCATAGAAAGTCAAAGTGCCGTTGTCGTCCTGTCCGTACCATTCCCGGTATTAGTTGGTGGAATTAACTAAGTATGATTATAATCTTCCGAAGACAAACTCACCTTGAACGTCTTCTCCTGAGCACCTCCACCGCAGGCGAAGGCTCCTTTCAATACTCCGCAAGGACCTTTTCTCGTCTTCAATGTAAAGCCATTTTCATTTGCCATGGCAGTATACGTAGCGCACGATCCACTGACATACCAATTCCCTCCTGTGATCAAACAACCCTCCTGCCGTCCATTTTTAAAAACGTGAAGATACCCCTTCCCTGAAAATGGTGTATTTGGACCTGGAATCCCTGGATTGACGGGCTTGCTGTGTGGGCTTTTTTTCGGCGGGTATTCAATACCGTCCTTTGGGCAATTCGATTTACTGCCATCTGGCTTCGTCGGGACGTACTGGCCTGATGAAGCACTTCCCCTGACATTGAAGAAATACCAAATCTCGTTCAACTTACCTCCATGGCATCTTACGGCGGGCTCGGCTCCGGACATTTCGCTCAATGCATTCACAACGTCATCGAAATGGTACGTCGCGGTGTGGCTGGGGACGATGCCAGCTTTGTGTAACGCCTGTCGACATTGATTGACTCTGTCAGCACTGTGACCTTCTTCGATCCATTGTGCAGGGTCAACTTGCCTTGTAGCTGTCCAAGCCTTTGAAGAGGTCAACAGCCTTTTGGAAATAGTCAACTACCTCTTGCTGAGGCGTATATCCGTTGAAACACTGTGGTTCCAGAGTGCTAACGCAAGTCCCATGTTTGTTCCATTCATGCTCCCAAAGCGCTTCGCCGTTTCCTTTCATATCCTTCCAATACTGTTCCATATATGTCAAGAGTTCTGTCCCTTCAAACGATTCCAGAATCTGCGTGATATTGTTATAGTTGCGATGCGCATCACAAGATTGTTCATACGACCCATCGCAATTGTCCGGCCTGTAGCCCCATCAATCAGTCAGTCATGCCCATCATCCATCATCATTCCAGAGCAACAACCTACCATAGCCCGTGGATGGTCCACGAATCGTCAGGCCCAATGGCAGGATCATAATCCCAAAACTGTGCCAGTAACAAGATTCCTCCCGGAGTATTAACGCAGCACCTGTCCACTTCACCACCAGACTCAAGATGGCAACTCAGAGGGCTGCCAATAGGGCATAATTTGTGGCCCTGCGGATCGGAGGCTGATGTCAGGGGAACCATGAAAGGCGCCACAACCGCAGCCATGGTTGGAAGAAGGAAGATCATGACGGCTTTGAGGCTTGCTGTCAGCAAATTACAAACGGCCTGGGTCAGGAGCAGAGTTCACCTATCCCTAAGCCAGTGGCGTGAGATTTCACCATCGTGGCCGTTGAATGCAGCGCCAATGCTCCTTCTCTGCAGAGTGAGATTGTCGCTTCAGGAACAGATTATTGTAACGCAAGGACTGTTTTCGCTTTTCTAATGAGTCAAATGACCTGACAGTCTACTAAGACAAAAGACAAAAGCGATGTCGGCCTACGCCCATTATGAAAAAAAAATTTCCAGCAGGTGGACTTTTTAGGTCATTTTTAGAATTCATCCAGCCAATGCTAAGGTGTCAGCATTCGTCACGCCCGTGCAGCTGGCTACCAACCGTGTGATGGAATTTGTACGAAATCTGTGCTCTGCAGCACAACCTGATCCACGTGTCAGCCAATCTTGTGAATCGCTACTGGTAAACATTCGGCTGACGGGCTTCAAGGGCTGTGGGCCCAATTTCGCCTTTTGATGGGAAAGGGTTTCCAGCGCTGATCATGGTTTGAGGTTCGCGTTCTTGGGAGGGTTGCCGTTCAATAATTCCAAAAGTGCGGTAAACAGGCCATGCCACACGGAGATACTCGAGCCTCTGTCAGTGCCGAGAGAAGAACGTGCAAGAGAATTGGCATAAGATTGGCTAATATTGCCCAAAGGGCTTCTTGTTAGCGGGCCACGGCTTTGACCTTCAATGAAACCAGCAACGAGAAGATCTTCGGAGAGTGATACATTTTTGGATTGCATGAAAATTGAACGACGTGTACCTGTGAGACATGATCTACGGGGCAAGCCGCCTTATTTGCGACTAGAGACCAGCGGTAAACATTAAAGCATGACCGAGTGTGATCACTACGCCAAATGCTATGAAACTAGCCGGCACACCGCGAGTCAAGAAGTGGCGTACGCGAAGGTACCGTAATCCTGTCTCGGGAACTTCCATCATGACAGCAGCTGCAGGCGACGTTAGCAAGATAATCAGAAATTGAAACAACAGTTGAAGAGAGTGGTGCTGATTTATTATTTTTCGTTGGCACTTACTCATGTTGGGAAATCCGCTCGTCGGCAGACCCATAGCGAAGGAGCACATGAGTGCACTCCCCATCACGAGAAGATTAGTATGGTTGACACCTTCCATCGCAAGACCAATCTGTTTGACCAGTGGTAGTAATATCAACGCTGCTACCGTGTGTGAGATGAATGTTGCAACGAACAGTATGAGGAGTGCAAATGAGACAGAGACGGCATATACACTCAGTCCCTTCATCTTTTCAGTGATTGAAGAGGCCATAGTATGAAGAAGTCCGGAGGAAGTGACCGCATGACCAAGACAGAGACCACCTGCAGCGAGAATAATGATTGTCCATAAGAAGTTGTTGAAGTCTTCCTTTGTCAGAATGCCAGACCCGAAGAAAAGGACGAGTGGAATGATAGCGATGATCCCCATATCACCAAAAACGCCTTCTATACTATGGCTTAAACACCACAGTAGTATCGTCACAATAGTGACCAGAGAGACGAACCACTGAACCCCCGTGAATCGATCTTTTACAGGACGAATTGGTACAATGATGGTACCCCTGGCCACATCGAATGTGGAAATCAGGAGAACCCATATTAGGAGCACCGATATGATGCAGACGGGTATGGCAACAAAAAACCACGTTCCCCAACTAGGTGGATTGTTCATATTTTGAAGGGCGATGATATTTTGGGGAGAAGCGATTGGAGAAGCAGCACCTCCGACATTCGATGCCAACGCAATACCAAGAATCACGGCCTTAGAAAATTGCGAGTCCGCAGGCAGATTCCTCAGAAGAGGTTGGATGATTGAGTAGCAAAGCACTGGCGCCGCCACATTGCTAATCCACATGCTTAGCACCATGCTAACAAACATGTTGGCCACCAGCACGGTCTGTGGTCGCGTACCAGCTTTGCTAAGGACAAACGTAGCCATACGGCGTGCAATGTCGTATTTTGACAAAGCGGCTGCAATCGTGAACCCGCCAAGCAAGAGCATAATAACGGGTGTCCACATCGACGCCAATGCAGCCTTCGAAGTCTCTTTCGCGGATAAGCGAATAAGATCTGCATCGTCAGATCGCAGGACTTGAAAAATTGTGATGAGGAATGGTATTATGAGTGAGGTCACGAATAGCGGGATGACCTCGGTCGCCCAGAGGAGACAGACGAAGACTAATATAGCCAGGCAATTTTGCTGTTCGGGTTGCGCCATAAGTGGAACGGAGAGGAGGA
>JAGYHZ010000364.1:0-11470 GCA_024244195.1 Ascosphaera aggregata | reverse complement strand
ACCCCCTTCCTCTCTGCTGTTCAAAAACCCCAATCAGGAGATGGAATCCCGACAAGCCTTCAAGAAGCTCATGAGCGAACCGACTAGGTGGCAGAGTAGTGCATTTTAAAGCCAACTGCGTCCCATCCATCATCGGGTCTCACATCTCGAGGCTCAAATCATACAGAGTCAGTCTGGCGGGGTCGCACTATGAACCTATTCGAGATGGTCTGAGGCACCCTAACCCGACAGCTCACGGCTTTGTGTCGAGCCTCAGCCGGGCTCAACCATGGCCCAGGACTATGTTCGCAACCTGCACTAGGACGTTATTTGAGATTGAGGAAGAAAGCCATCGCTCTTTTCCTAATATGCTCCCGTCTCGACGCGTGTCGAGAGGTGTCCGTCTCTTTCCACAAGATCGCCCTGTGGGACTGGTTACGTCAAGATTACAACCCCTCATAACGCTCCAAATCAGGATATTCCGGATTGCAACAGAATTCGGGGATGATGGCTTCTCCTCTTTCTGTTATTCCCTCATACCATAGAAAAAATAAAAGACAAACTCTGCTCCCCTCATACCATTTCAATCTGGACGGTCCAAGCACAACGCTATTGACGTGGGATGGAGCTATCGTTTCCTGCCGAGTACGTTTCGGCTCCATTTGCCTCGGTCACACGGGGAATATCGGATGCGTACTCTTAATGCGATTCTTTTTATTTCCACCCCAAGGTGGTCTTCAGAGACTCTTCTCGCTACGGGTCTGATGCTACATCAGCATTCCTGCCATTGGTGTCCTAACTCTCTTCCTCGATGCTTGTAAGGCACAGCTATCGCCTACACCTTGCAGTCTTCTGCGGGCACTGATGTCCTTCTCCGAGAGGACCTCATGTTCACTCATAGGCCCAGGATGCTCCAAGCACCTCACACGGGGGAGGGAAATAAAAGGGAAAGGTTGCAGATCCTTGTGCAACCATAGTTCTTCAGCCGAGAAAACCTTCCATTATTCAAGAAGACACCACGTATCGCAGTGCCACTTTCAATAGCATACAAAGGAACCCACGCCATGACTGCACAAATCAGCCGACAACCAATGGAAGGGAATGAGGGAATGGGGACGGAAAACCTGAAAAAAAGTGAGAGATGAGAAATGGTGAAATGACCGATTGACCACACGAACAACAGACATTGCAAGACAAGTGAACACGAATGAAAGAATGTAATGCTGGTAACATACCCTATCATGGGTTGGCACGCCCCCAAACCTCGATGCCCGATGCCGCGACATCCAACCGCGCATGCTAAGTGATCCCCAACGAGGGAGATAGGGGAGATGAAGAAAGGGCTTGCACAATTGGCAGTGACTTAACACCACCTGTCCAGTGGATGTCATTGGCACGGGGTCGTTTAGCTCAACCCACTCTTGCTTCAGGGCACTATGGACAGTAAAATCGTTGGAGTAAGGTATCAATCGGTATTGCATGTCAGCGTGATGACATTCTGAATCGAACGGTTGCAAGGGCTCATGAGCAGTATCGTCATGGCTTACCCACACTCCCGAAGTTGGCGGCATCAAGTCTTCTAAGGGGCATAAGGGTGAAGTCTGGGCAGTCACGGTGTTGTAACCCAAGGCCATGTTTTGCAAATCGCTATATGGAGAAGCAGTTGCTTCTGTTGCGCCGGGAAAAACAGTAGAGCTCAGGAACATTGAATATTCAGAATTACCAGCTGAATGTGGTCTGGCATGGGATGGGCTCATTCTCGGTGCCGCATGCGCACTCGGGAGGGATCTAGCCAGAATTGGCCCACCGGAACCAGCTGTGATCGGGGCATCGATATCATGGCTTATCATGGCAGGTGCTGAGCATATTTCTGGCTGGTTGTCGTTCAATAATTTAGGGGCGAACAACGTCTGGATCATCGTCAGAGTTCCAGCTGGTCATAGTGAGCATGATGCAATCCTCGGCAGAGTTCAGTGCGAATCTTAAAGCATCAATCTTGCCCTGCAAGCGATAGATCAGGTCCGCTGAACCGGCACACTTTCTCCTTTTGATGACTTTCCCCACTCCTACAGTACCTCCTCCAGCACCGGGATCACTGGACGGGGAAGAGTCTGAACCCGTCCCCAGAATGTTACCGCCATTTTTTAGACCATTCAGGAGATTGGCTAATTTCGCTGTACTGTTTGCGAATGCATTTTCGATTTGTTGGCGTTGGTTCTGGAATTTCCGCTCAGCTCCGTGATCGCGGAATGCTTGGAGCTTGCAATACCAAGTTTCATTGGTTGTTTCATCCAACGAGTGGATCAGATTTTCAGATGCTTGATGCTCTGCGCCAAAAAAATTGGTGGGCAGAGTCGGTGACACATGCTGTGCGGTTCTATGGGCATTCATGGTTCGTGTAGGTGTACCGGACTGGCTAACTTTGGTCTTGACACACAGTCTCATTGGGGCACCCTTTACACCCTTTGATGGCATGGAGTCAGTTGACAAGAAGTTGAAGCGGATGGGAATCAGGCATTCTTGCTGCACGTTCGTGGCGAAGCTTTGGCAAGGTGCCCAGGCGACAGTAAATCCATCGGACTGTGAGCTGAGTAGCTGTGGACGTGTCAAGTTATCATGGTGTCCATTGGTGTTACTCATAGCAGGCGAGGATGCACCATGATGCAATGGATCCGTTTCGCCATTAGCGAGTTCAACAGCTAGCCACTGTTTCTTCCGCTCACGAGAATCTCCGTTCACACTTCGACTCCTAGTTGTCTTCCAAAGGCGCCAACAATCGACTGCCTTACTTCGAAGATCATCATCCTCAAATGAGATGCGAATCGAGGTGACGTATTTAACGGGCAATGACCCAGAGACAAGAGGGGTTTTATTGACAACCTTGAGCATATACGTTTGACCCTTGTTCAAATATGTCGTTGGTATCTCCTCCTTGTAGAACATTGCGGTTTGCGAGCACAATTTGGTTCGAAAGCGGCTGATCATCATAGTCAGTGACCGTGCATGCTGGTTATACTGCTCAAACTCAAAATTCACCGCGGGAACTTATCGGCACAATTTGCTATAATATGACGGATGGATATACTCACCCTAGATGGCACTTTTGAACTGCGTATATCGACTGTGTTCGAGACTGTACAGGTGCGCAACTGTACATCGGCGGAAAGGCTTGGTTAACGGCCGACAACTGCGAGTGCAAGTTGCGATATGGGGATGGGAGAGACCTCCACGTGTCTGGATACACGGCGATTGGACTCAAGCTATCAGGTGTGCGTTCGCCTTGGTGCAAATGATGATCTTCAATTGGGGCCGACCGGGCTCGCATGTCATGACTAGAGGGATCATTATACACTTTCGGCCAGTAAGCCATGATCGGA
Source organism: Ascosphaera aggregata (assembly GCA_024244195.1). NCBI lineage: Eukaryota > Fungi > Ascomycota > Eurotiomycetes > Onygenales > Ascosphaeraceae > Ascosphaera > Ascosphaera aggregata. The sequence continues at coordinate 8,114 of JAGYHZ010000364.1, read as the reverse complement.
CTGTTTCTTGGGTCTGGGACAAGCGATGATGGCACCGTGGTTGAGGGGTATAGGTGGCTATCGGCAGTGGCTATGTGACTCGATCTCGAAGTCTTGCATGAGCATGAAAAGCAGCAATAAGAACAACAGGGATTGTATCTGGAGCGGGTAGGCAGTTATTTACTGGTTTTGGGAAAATTTACTGGACACGGACTGACTGTTCGCACCCATCTTCGAGGCACATGATATGTGTCTTCGAACTCCTGCTGGTACCGCTGCCCTGAACCGTCTTAGATTCAGTCGGAATACACCTTTAATGAAGAATCGTCCAAAATAATTACTTCACTCATGGTCAGCTTTTAAGGGTTCAGGAGTCGGGGGTATAAGAGAACGAAACGTATGCAGGAGCATGATAAACACAGTGATGGGAGGAGCAATTGAGTTAATTGGAGCCATTGTTGCGACACAGCTACGTACCTTTCGTCTGGAAGGATAGACACACGGCAGATTCCTTTTCGAAACAAGGGAAGAGGGAAAAGAAAAAAAGTCAATTCTTTTCTCGTGTTGGTAAAGCTCGCTGCTTCTAGCGTCTGGTTTATCTGCAGTGGCGGTTACCTTCACGGACGTGCGAGTCGATGACACTTTAAAGGGCACCGGGGTTGTGTGGGACTTGTATTGAAGCCTGTGCAGCATGCAGTTCCTGAAAGATATGAGCCAGTTGTCGATCTCTGTGGTTCAACAAAAATTCGTCACCAACGCGACAAATGTTTCTATTGGCCGTGCATTTACAGGATCCATCACCGACTCGCCGATTCCGCAAGAGATCTGATAGATTGGCTATGGAGAGGAGGGCGTTCAATTCCAAGGGGAGTCCGATTAAGAGAAAGAACGAAGGAATTGGGAACGCCCCATAGGGAATGAGGGAGAAGAGATAGTGCCTATTATGCAGCAAAATTATATGGAAATGAGCCAATATTGGGGTTCGAAAACCGGAAACCCCCAAGAGGCGCATCAACGGCATGCCTCCTACTTCCTTCTTTCTATTAGAACGCCGACTAATTTGCTTCTGCGCTACGCCACCTCCCACACACCTTTCCCTCCCCCGCCTGAGCCCTGATGGTCGCAAGCTACAATGATTTGCGACATGCGCGCTGTTGATTGTACGCGTGTTTGCGTGCGAGATGTTGTACTGCTCAATTCCAAGAGTACCGTCAAATGCGTCCCCTCATATCAGATCAGATGTTCAGCCGTGAGAACGGCATTAACATGATTTGTTCCGGCGCACAGTGGGTCAGAAAATTCCCCACGGTTCTTCTTCGATACCAAAAATCACTAGCCTCAAAGTTTGGATTGCGAAACTCGCAATATTGAAGCATTCTTCAAAGAATGAAGAAGAAACCCCACTCAGTGCTCAGAGGGAGAACGAGAGGGTGCTCTCTTACAGGCACCACGCAATTATGTAGAAATCATTCGCTGATATGTCGAACGAGCTTCGACCTTCTGCTGCGAGTATAGTTGGGGCAACGAAGCTGTGGTCGGGCTATGGGGCCTCTGAAGTACTCCTCATCTAATCAGGCTACCATACTACAGCTCCGAACTGAGATCAGCAGGCCAGTACGACCGAGGTCCAAGGTTGTTTGCCATAAGGCGTGGAAGAACGTCGCATTTACAACTACGGAAGATTGCTACAACGCTGTCAAAGTCTCGATAGGTTGTAAGTGGAAGCATGTTTGGTGTTAATAGGGCCCTGTGAAGATTGTATTGCTCCAATGTGTGCGCAGGGGACTATGCCATCTTTCTTTTTTCACAAACTCGATGCGATCTGAAGTCCCAGTGTCTGACGTGTTTGCGTCTAACGGGAAAGGAATTGACGATAATTTCATTATCATACCTAAGTCAAGACTTTTCACGCTGAATCCCCTCATGGGATATACCGGATGAAAGAACAAGGGCTAGCTCTTTTCCACCATTCTTAGCCTTCGACTTCAAGCAAGCTCTGCAGTGGTCACTATCACAGCAACCAACCGTATTCAGCGCTGCAATCAAGTGAGCAAACGGCAGGTGATAAGTGCCGCATCGTTGGAATTTGTGGAGCTCGTTCCTTGATTGATTGGGAAAGGAACTAGCATGCTCGATCGTGTCAATCACACCCCGAATTCTAGACTACTGGCGGAAAGAGTAGCTGGGCCCACCAAATCGGGCGTGCGTCTAATGGAATCTACAAGGCTGTGGCTGCATGAAGCCTTATCGGCAGAAAGCGAACATCCCCACTTTCATAAGGTCCCCTCTCCTTGCGGGCGCGTGCTTTTAGGTGAATAGGAAGCAAAGTTACTTTACAAAACCGCAACGCCACAGATGCTAGAAGGACCTATAACGTCTTATTCGCGCGGGTGAGGTAAAGGGTGCCGACTGAGTAATCCACCAACCGACGGCCTGTGAAAGCTTGAGCCACAATGCCATTGAAGAGGTTCATTGAACTCCACGAGGATACAGCTACTCATCCAGCATTCGCAAGCGTTTATCCACCAATAGTCCATCTGGACAACGAATAAACATTGTTCATGTGTATGAAGACCAATCATGCCAGCCCGCTAGGAAGCTGCAATCCGTCGTTTCGGCAGTGGCCTCTCAGAGTTAGTAAAGAAGGGTTTGTCACTTCTTGCGCAGCGCCTAATGGGTAAACTCCGGCGCCCGGGCACCTCATGGGGCGCTTCCTTTCCACAGCAGACAGACGAATCACTGGTAATAACAATAATAATAATGGGAATGAGAAAGATATCCTCATTCCGAAGTCTGCTGTGCGATTGCGATGCTATCAACCGAAAACACGGCGGAGGTTGCTTCGAGCAGTATAAACGTGAAACAAAGAAGATTCTTCTTCAAAAACAGATTCTGCAGCAACAAAACCAAGAGCTGACCTTGCGAGGTTTGAACCAGAGAAGAATGCAGATGTTGGAAAGTCATTGATGCATGAAAGGTAAAAAAAGGAAGTGCGGAAAGATTTTCGAATTCCAGCACCGGATCATATCAAGCTTTTCTGCCTTTTCTGGTTCTAAATGTGGCCCCGCTGAACCGATAGTCGGTCGCTATGTACATGATGTTTGCAAAGCGACCGACTGATCCGAGCACGAGATGTGCCTAATGCCGATAGCTGAAGATCATCGTTGCGCAAAATGCAGTGAGCAGGGACAACCGGACAGGATAAGTCTTAAACGGCATGGTCTACGTGCAGAAAGATAAGAAATATTCTAGTCCCCTGCGGCCACACGAAGATCCTCATCAGAAGTGCTCACGCTGTTCGATAAACTTGACGCCATTGCCTCACTGAAATCTTCTTCCGCTGCGACAACTGCTCATTACGAATGATGGGATTGGAAACCAGCCACACAGAAAGTTGACCATTGGGACAATGCTGTGGGGTCGTGTGCCATTACTGAATCATGTCAACAAAAGTGTTTGATAGACCAGACTGGTGAACCATGTACAGTGAGAGCTGAAAGAAGGAGACTTGGGTTAAGTCCGTTATTGGTGTCGGCCACACATGCCAAGTACTTTCATCTCCTTCTTACGGGCAGGGAAGAGTCGCTGTCTCGCAGACAACGGAATACATTTATTCGCCTATGCAAGCACGGATTTACATGACATACTTGCGGGGAATGTGAAGAGCCACGGAGCTTTCGCAGGTACATTATTGGCTTGCAGCGGTGTCATCAATCAGGCCCCACGTAGCGTAACTACGAGAGTCACAGCAATTTATGAGCCTAAATTGGCTAGGTTCCAATACTTCGGACGGAAGTCCTGAGGTCAATCAGGCAGCTCAGCGAAGAGGAGAGCAAGAGTTGCCGAGTGGTAAATCAAGCACTGGCCAGAATCAAGGAATCAGAATAGGGACTTGAGTCATATCTCTCAATCCAAAGACCCCTCAAGATTACCAAATAAGTTAGTGCATACAACGCCTGGGCAATGTCGATGTTTCCTATATCGGATACCTTGGTGCCGGACGTCCAGCCGACGAAACGTCGGACGTATGCACTACCTTCGGTTGGACAAATGTGCAGTGCGTCGAAGTTTCGCGGCATAACATTGGCGGCGCAGGTGAGGGCAGCGCATTACAGCTTGCAGTAGGGGACAACGACACACTGCTGGATATGAAACTACTGAGGCAATACAGGGGGAGGTTCGTGAGCGCCAGGGCGACTCTTGTCAATTGACCGGTTTGTACTTTGAGCAGAAAGCCGGTGCGGTATTTGGGCGCGTGCAATATCTACAAAAGCCGTTGTGCACTGCACACTCTTTGATATAGATAAGCAAGAGTGCTGAGGGACAGTTTAGCGAGGAAACTCCTCACGAGGCTTGCCAACACAAGTGTCAAGTATGGGGATAACCATCATCATTCAATCAATACTAGCGGAAATCTTTATTTGCGCCTCTTGTCATTGTGCGATGCCCGTTGCATTGCAGTCACTTGGCAGAAGGTGCCCTATTAGACAATAGACAAGCTGGAGTAGACGCGCTTCCCTAGTCGTTCTTGAAGTCTTCGGGTCTAAAGCGTTCTCCAAACCTGAGTACCATGCGTTCCCATTTGCCATACCTTAGCTATGCCTTTAAACTGCCAAACTTACTGCCCAGTAGCACGTCCCTTGCAAAACGTCTAGCTTTCATTCAAGTCAAGATGCAAACTCAATGGACTGGGTCCTTCTCTTCCAATTTCAGATGGTATTGGCATGTGGTATGATGAAGGTGGTATGATCAGGCCGTGATATCGAGCTGTGCTACATCACCAGTCTCGTGAGATCTTCCCACGCCATGGTTCAAAAGGCCAAGCAAACTGTCTCTAACTCGAATGAGCCAGACCGTCAAGAGACCCATAGATGCACAATCAGCTTTCTGAAAGATGCGGCAGCGTAATCAGATAGCTCCAAGCACTGACAAACCTCGCAAGTGCTGCCTTTGCATGAAAGCAAGGCGTGACGCAGAAACCTGCATGGTGAAGAACCCCACCAAATGTCGTGGTCAAGGCACTCGTGATGGGCATTTGCTGAGACTAAACAAGCTCTTCCAGACTCTATTTTGATGGCAGCTATAACCTGTTTTATAGATTTGTAAGCTGTTCTCAGTGTTGACAAACCAGGATCGACGCCATGGATGTGCAATGCTATCCTCGGCGATTCATTAATTTGAACTTGCCGGGATATAGTTCACTCGTACCGGACTCAGCTCGTATACCGAGTGTGGTGCTGCATCCCTTAGCGCGGTTGTTCTCACTCGTACTGAATAAGGGATTGATTGCCAATTGTGTGGTATCGTATCCTACTGCGCTGGTGTTGACGTGCTTGGAATTCTGACAGTCAGTCAAACACAGAGGACTTGTTTTGCCATCCTTGCCTGCTAGAGGCCTAAAAAATGGCACAACAGTGATAGTGCTTCAGTTCAAGTGCCTTCTCTTTGCCAGTCTGATAACAGGTATTTACGCTAGAAGACGTCCACTGCTCTTGGTCAGGCCGTAGCCACTTGGTAATTCATGAGATATCCCATATTCGAGTCCTCGCTCATATTACGGCGCAGCGTACCCCTGATGTGAGAGGCATATCCGACACCCTGGGCGAATCTCGTCTTGAAGTAGCCTCGCATTTGTTACCTTTGGCCCTATGGTGCGATGAGTCGATAATCCTCTATCGTCGAATACAGCAGAGGAGACTTGCTCCTGCCCCGTTTTTTTAGTTACGCACTTCGTTATATTCTGTGCACCCATGGCCCCATGGGCAGTTTGGTGCGTAGCCTCGCAGGGTGGGCATGTAGGAAGAGTGACGTGTGAAAGATGAAATATGTGGCCGCAACCGAAAGCGACCAAGGTCTCCTGCTCCTGACCCTCAACAAGGACAGCATCACATCCCGCGCAGCGACTGGGCACAAAGTTCCTCTGTTCCTGCTCCAAAGATGCGGAAATGCTTTTCTGATCGGGCGAGGCTGCTGCTGCGACGAAAGTCTGAACTCTCTTCAGTGCTCTCGTAGACGCTGGCTTGTCAACCTCGACTTTTAGTGTTTGCGGTTTTTCGAATCTCGGTTGCGCAATGTTGAACTTAATGCCACGTCTTCGTGCCCGTCGCAATGATTCCATTCTCATGGCGACCTCTCCAACTAAGACACGCGCAACCCCCTCGCTGATGGAAGCTTGGATGTCATACTCGCGAATCAGGTGCGTCAATCCGTCTCTGAGGCCCTCAATTTCTAATCCGCTTGGGATTCTTCTGACGAGGTCTATTGGATTTATGATGGTGCCAGCTTCCTTCAGAAGGCCACGAATGCATGCGGGCTTGTCCATTGAATACGACAGCAAGTCTTCCCATAAGTCAGGATCTCCCTGCTGTTTCGCAAAAGCAATGGCCGCCGAGACATCATTCAAATCCGAGAGGATCAGAACAAGAGCGCGCTTTGTCCCGCCTGTTTTAGAGAGTAGGTAGATAAGTTCTCTAGTATAGTGCTTTTTTTCACAGATAGTACTTGCAACATCGTACGAGTACGCTGTGCTTGATTGCAAAAAGTCCATGAGTAGGGGTCGATCGAAATCTGCGAGAATCTCGACCACGACATCAGCGAAATCATCAATGACGGCACGACTCTCATCAGCCCGGAGCTCCCCAGCTACTTGAGATGATCTCAGCATGTGGGAGCGATCAATCTCGCTGCGCTGCTGGAAGCGACCCCGTGGTTTGTCTGATTCCATTGTTGCTGGCATCCACAAGGCCTTGATGTAGAAATACAAGAAGACTCGATACTCCGGATCCCGCAATTGCACTATAACAGTTTCAGGCCTCACTATGCCGCTAGAAGCACCGCTTACTAACAGTCGAATGACATCTGAGGTTGCTGCTTCAAGTTCGTCTCTGGAGCATTCCTTGAGTTTTGCCTTCGGGACATGCAAAAGAATGACTGAGGGTATGTCTTCACCAACAGCTTCAAGAAGATGATACTGACTGATGAGCGCCATGGTTGTCTCGGCATCCTTGAGTTCAATGTAGCATTTTAGCGCTTCCCGGTAACGTCCGTTGGCAAGATACAACTGAGCGAGGCTGCCCACAGTGATGCGCCATTCCTCGGTGTCCTGGTCAACCAGGGGTAACTGTCTCTCAATAGCATCAATAATGCCTGTTGGTTCGAATAATGTAGTCGGCCATTGTTCAAGAAGCTCACGCGCCTTGAAGCGATCAACGAATATATAATGATTCAGAATCAGTTCGTAAACGGTTGATGGTAACGGTGACTCCAGATCTGCAGGGATGTAAGGAGTTATTTCGTCAAACTTATCACTCTCAGTGAATATGGTCACCCAACGCTCCCACTGTGACCTCGACTGCAATACCTTGCCGCAGACTTTGCCAGCGACTTTCCAGTTCGCGGCATCAACTAGTTGAGTCAGCCAGAGCTCACCAATTCGAGCTTTCTCTCTTGATGCGACAAGATTAGAAGAATGTAACGAGGTAAGACTCGAGAGGGTTTCGTCGAGAGCTGTTGAACTAAGATTTTCATGGGTATTTAGTGATCTGACAGTACTGGAGTCATCTGCGTCGGCAGTGCTCTGAAAGGCTTCCGGGTGTTGATCTATCAAGTCCCACGCTTCATCGAATCGTTCACGTTCCTCCAACCAAGCCAACCTATCCTTCAACCCTCGTTTCACTGAGAAAAGGCAATCGTATGGGGTTAAAACAACAATTTTAGAACTTCCCATGTGTGTACTGGCCATCCCATCTTTACAGCCAGCGTCACTTTCAGCAACCGAAGTCACAGTCGGCGCAAAGGAGCTTCTCTTTGCAGATGCAGATTGCGATCCGCTAAACGTGCTGCGAATGCTGGCAGCAGAACTAATCAGACGAGTAGGTTGGACCACAGTAGCATCCCACAAGGTGTCGAGCGTGCTTTTGGGGCGAGCAGTGTTGGCAGCCCTAGGTGGTGGAATGATGCCCAGATGATAATCTGAAGAAGTAAGGGCTTCAAAGCGGTTGACATCTTGCGGATCTGCAGCTATTTGTTTCTTCGTTTCAAGGTCAATGAGCCGCAATTCCGGCGGCAGACCTTGATGATTGTTGCGAAAGCCACGACGCCTTTGAGGTTGATTAGATGTGTGTTCGCCACTGTGA
>JAGYHZ010000363.1:0-11480 GCA_024244195.1 Ascosphaera aggregata | reverse complement strand
TGTCAAAGCACACCGTCTCGTTCTTCTGTGTGGGCAAGTTGGATGATAGGCTACTTATTTTATACGCCAAAAGGTCGGGACCGATGCAAACTAATTTCAAGGTAGTTACCAGCGACCCTTCTGATCGGTCCCTTCGCTTCCATCGCCCCGTCATACTGGCCCCCCTTGCTAACCTGCGATCGTATAGTGTCTCGAGCCCGTCCTGCAGCAGACAGCGCCTTCTCGGAGGCACAACCTGTTTGCAAACTTTACAAATCATGGAGGGTCTTCACCTCGCAGCGGCGGTGCAGTGGAACAATTCCGGCAATTCGATAGGTTCTATGTCCCGGATACTGAAGTTTATGACGCGAGAATCATTTCCAAAACAGTTGCTATCGCGACAGCTACTTGCTTCAGAATAGCCAAGCTTGACCAAAAGAAAGGGGTTTTTGCCGTCCCAAATGAACCGAACAAGGACCCGAATGCGGACCTATCCGTCCTCGAAACCTACCATCGGTTCAACAATACAAGAGGAAATTCTAAGCCCTTGAAGATGTTCATGTTGAACGAATGCGACTTCTTACTCGTCTACGAGAGGTGCGGCGTCGTCATCGATAAATATGGCGACATCAGTCGCAGCGCATTCCATCGCTTCTCCAGCACAGCAAATTCGGCTGCCCTCTATGGAAGTTACCTGATCCTTGTCTATGACGACTTCGCCGAAATCCTAAACGCTTTCGATGGCAGACAACGCCAAATAATTATTGGCAAGCATATGCGGCTCTTGGACGATAGAGGTATGAGAGACATGCCCAGCCCTAATAGGACTGGCGAAGCCCATAAGGGAAGCATGACACCCCCAAGAACGGTGAAGATAGCCATGCAACATCCTTCCTTACCAAGGAATCAGCTCATTGTGGAGCTCATCGAGAAATGAGAACCACACCATTCGCGCCATGCACATGAAGATTATGCTTGTGTATACCCCAAATTGGCCTCGCAGATCAATTGACACTTACCATCAACACTCCGCCAGGCAAGACACTGGTTGGAAACATAGTGATCCATCTCTGATGCATCCTCTTTGCGACATCGCGCAAAAAATGGATAGCTACTCCCATTGGGTAAGCATGCGAGCTAAATGTTCTGTTGGGCTTAAGCTTACCGATATCCTACAAAACCTGGCGAACTCGAACTGATTTTGATCAAAAATACATTTATGTTATCATTAATTACTTATACGATCCATGATCTGTAATGCAACTTATTTTACATTCGACCTTAATCAATGTTTGAATTTGCAACATTTGTGTCCATTCCGGCTCCCGACCTCGGGCCGTTAGATGTGTTTCCGATTTCCGATTTCCTTTTTGTAGCGTGATACAGGCTTCTTGCTGCTGTGATACTGGGTTTTAGGAAGTAGGAAGTCACCGGTACATGGCATTCCTTAAGAATCGAACTCCACAACCCTATGGGAAGAGCTGATACTAGAACCATCGGGTTGACTGTCCCCCAGAGAAGAGACGTGTTCTGACCCAGTTGAATGTAGAAGGGAAGCCGCCTCTTCGCTGGCCCTATCCTCCTTCTCCCTGAGTCCTTCAATTTCGGCGCCTTCGAGGAGATCAAAGTCAGCCTGTCTTGCTGAGGTTGAGGTGCCGCGCTGCTGGGTAGCCTCATCGTATTCATCTTCGTCCTCATCCTCTTCATCGGCAGGTTGTGCGATACCACGAGCCCGAGCATTACGCTCAAGCTCTCGTTGTGCCTCATCCATCCTCTTCTTGACCTCAGCGGCCATCCGCATCCCATCGGAGACGATATTGTCAAGCACACCTCGCAGTCCCGTATTTCCAGGAGGTACGATGCCGCCGGATGCCCCAACGATTGGAGTGGCAGAGAAGGCACCAGAAACCGAGCTCCGTAGGCGGTTTGTGCCAATATTAGAGAATGTCGTGAGGTTCGATGATAACGAGTTGGTGCGAAGGGTTTCTGGGTCTTGCCGATCAGACAAATGGAACGATTGCGGGAAGAAGGATTCAAAGAACTGCTCTAGAAGCTCATCTGCAAGAATCACCATGCGGAAAGTGGGAAGGGTAATGTGCAGGGGGTGATTTGGATCAAGGGCGGCATTAGCAATTTCTGCCTTCTGTTTCAGGGGTTTTGTAACCCCGCGAGAAGTTTGCTCCGTTGATTCAGGGGGTTTCTCGGTATCCTTGTCGACGTTGCTAGCATCATCTAAGTCAAGGAGATCATCATTTGCTTCCTTGTCAGAGACGGACAAAAATTTGAGCTTATCATCAACTTCATTAATATCCTTCTCAGTTTGAGCTTGGCTAGGGTCCGCATACTCAAAGCATCGTCGAATGAAATCGCTCACGCTTCCTAGAAACCTCTCATCCACGGTCATTCTGGCAATGCCACCGTGCTCTTTCTCGAAATGTGACAGTTCACCCTTGTCAGGATCAACATGCATTGCACCCTCAAAGCCCCTCCTGGAGAGGAACAGCAAAGCCTCAGACATTCGAATTATCCCTTCTCTGTCAACTTTGCCATCGCCTGTATCATCAAACAGTTCGAAGAAATAGTTGATCGTATTCAGGATATCTCTGGTGCCCTTAAGACGCGCTATACCATTGACGACATTCTGTAAACTTAACCCGCCGGTACCGTCTGTATCCCACTTTATAAATAGTCGCCGCATGAAATCATGATTCGCAGCTTTAGGCACTTGCTCGACAGGCTTGCGACGGTTGAAACCGTAATAACCACTTTTAAGGTCTAGCGAGGATGGGCTGGAAGTTGGAGTATCGGCCATCGCCCATCTGGCGGCAAGTGCAAGGAATTCTCGGAAGGCGTCATAATCCATATGGGTAGGGCTCGGGCCCAAGCCGACACGGTCCAATGTTGCAGTAGAGGGAGGCGCTAAGGTTGATGACCTTGATGGTGACTTGAGCATTTCCTTTTCACGTTGACGCTCCTCTTCCTCCGCTTGTCGAGCTCTCTTCTGTCTGTCATATAGCACGCTGTAGAATCGGTCATATATAGCTCCCAAATCATCTAGGCTGAGTCTCTTACTCTCAGGACCAAGGTTTCGGATTGACGTGCGCTTCGCAAAATTCTCGATATTCTCCAATACCTGGTCTTTGAATTTCGCGCGCTCCTCGGTGACGGTATGGTGGGTGATTGAAGAAAACTCCTTGAACGCAACGACCATGAGTTCCTGAAACCTTGTCACTGCCCTGAGTTTTGGATTATCGGATCGAGGGTGCGCCGATTCGTCAAGTCGTGAGAAATAGGACTTCAGGATCGATATGAATGAACCATCATCTGAGATATCCAGAAGCTTCTCGCCATTGATCCTCAAAATGGCAAGGCCGATTTGGAACAGGACTTTTGGGCCTTCCAGGAAGAAGACGTCAAGCACGCGGAAAGCAAACACCAGGGGCATGGAATTGATATAGAGTGATAAGAACCATGGCAGGGAGACGACTGAGAGTTGGACATCAGATCGGACGAGATGGTCCCACAAGACTGGCATAGTCTTCTCGACCAATGATTCAAATACTTTTTGGTCGAGTAGAGTTCCATACATGGTCGTCGAATAATAACCTGGAAGTAATCGATCGCACAGTACGGAAAGGATGAAGAATGCCTGTTCCTCTGACATATAGCTGAGGGTAAAGATTAGCAACCCGAGCATTTAATTCCGATACGTTAGAGTTGAACTCACATTAGAAGAGCCGCGACAACGATATTCATTGCCTGACAATACCCAATTGACTCATTGGCCCAACTGTAAGCGGTCAACACTCTCCTTAATCGATCAATTCCTTCCTCGCTTTGGAATCCTGGATACTCTGGTAGACTCCGATTGAGATCCTTCTCAATCTCATCTATGGCAAGGGACTGTCGTCCTGAATGTTTCGAAAGGGTTTCCGTGTAGAGATGCGGAGATTTCAAACGGAGATAGAAGGAACCTGAAGTCAACTCCCATATTTCACCTCTGAGACGATTGGGCAAACCGACACGGATTAACTTGTGAAACGTAGGTTGACGTATGAGAGTTGCATTGCGACCATTTTCTGAACAAGGCATTGGAAGTAATCACAATCAGCAATTATACTTTGCATTTGACAGCCAATGCTGCACCAAATATGAGGTAGGGAACAATCTCACCTCGAAAGTACTCCCCCCATAGTCTCATCTTGCTTCGATCCCGCAATTTTCGCGCATCTCCGGGGTATCTGAAGAGCATCCCCAAGCCCGTATCTGGCGGTTCCCTTGACGGTTCTTGTGTGACGTCCCCTTTGACGCGCCCACTGTTGGAAAGCAGATACTCGGAATGAACGCCAGAAACGACAATTCTCAACTTCTCAATATCGCGCATTGACTCTCTCAATCCTTTCTTCAAGATATCACAGAACTGCTCACAAGCCTGTCTGCTTCCGTCGAGATGTAGCGTAAATTTTTGAGGCGGCGTAGTTTGTCCGTTCGCCTGTTTGCTAGCATGCTTGTCCAAAGCACCGTTCCAGCTGACGATTGAAAGGGAAAATACATGATTCAGACTATTCAACCGCTCAACCCGTCTGATAGCGCATAGTGGTATAGTAAACCCATTGCCTGAGGGACCTGTCCCATGAGTCTGACCCGTAAACGCAGAAGCGGCGCCAAATGTCGACGAGGGGGTGAAACTTGAGGCTTGGGTCGAGAAACAGATGAACCGCTCACTGAGATGTAATCTACCTTCATATCGAGTCCCCGCATGACGCTGGTTTTGCTCGATCCGAGAATATGGCGACTGAAGAACGAGTTCACTGCTGATCTCCGCCAAAGGGTTCTGAGAATCTGGCAGACGGAATTGCTGACGGAACAACTCGGCTTTGGATGGTCTTCCTGATGAACCTGAGGAGGAGAGGAGACTTGACGATGTATCGATCAAAGTCTGCGCCTTTTGAACTATGGATGATAGTTGGAACATGATGGGCTTTTTGCGGGATAATTTGGTGCGAAAACAATCAGCGATGTCAAGGAATACGGCCCTCCCTCATGAATGAACCCTCCGTAAGACTGTCTCGGTTTGAAGTTCGGACTCGGACCATCAACGGGTTTCGAGAGAGAGATGAATAACTAAATTGTATGATGGCGACAAGACGAAGAAGGAAGCGGTCTTTGCAACAACAGTATCGTGAAGTGCAAATAGTCCACGTATGTCTCACTCGTGCTGATCATTCCATGGCAGTGCGGAGACGTAAGATCTCAAATTCAGCTCTTATCTTTGAGACGTATGAAGTCCAACCTGGCAAGCTGATGCCGGCTCATGCACGCAGTCAGAATTGCAAGTAAGAAGAACAGCACGCCTCACTCCAAAAGGGCGTAGCAAGCAAGCTATAGTCAAAACCGTCGTGATATATACCTCTTCATCACACTTCCTGCCGGTCGGATTCTGCGCTGGTTATGTTTGGCTGACGTGCGGGTATGATCGATGGCATGATGGGGAAGCAGGAGAGAAAGAGGAGGGAGAGAGAAAGAGAGAGAGAGAGGGGAGCAAGAAAGATATACGGGGGGTACTGGGACTTAGTGCCCGCTCTACCAAAACCAAGCGAGCCTACAATCTGAGACAGTGAAGATGTCTGTCAAGCATCATCGTCATGGATGGAGAAATATGATACATGTATGTCTATATAACAAGGATGATGATGATGGTGGTGATGATGAGCGAAGGGCGTGTTTTTGTCTACGGCTTCGCCCATCAGATCCCGAATCGATACCTGCAGAGCTGCCTAGCTAAAACTCCTTGATTTGTATGAAAAGGTATTCTGACATCGTAGTAATCACCTTTTCCTTCATCTTCGTCGCCATCCTCGTCCTTGTCATCGTCGTCCATCAAAAGGATGTGAAGGGTCCCAATGAAAGATGTGGTGATATGACCTTCCTTCTCGGATTTCCGTGTGGGGATAAGAGCCTGTTACATCGAGAGATGGACGAAAGGGAGAAAAAAAAAAGAAAGGAGGACGCAGGATGATGATGATGACGGCGACGATGAGAAGAGTAATCGGAAATGGCACAACAGAGATAACAGACGAAAAGAGCAGGACAAGTAGAGGGGGTGTCAAAACGTAGACAAGAGTCATCATCAGCAGCAATGAATTGGATTCCCCCATCATGAACAGAAGCAGTAGAGACACCGGAAAAAGGGATTGATATGGAGATGAATCAAATCCAGGGTGTCTCTTGAGCTGAGATGAGAGGGGAAATAACGGCGCGTAGTAAGACAATGTACATAGAATGGGACAAGGTTCGGACCAAGGAGCTGATGAGAATAGATCCAATAACGTCGAGCAAATCATGCAATCATGTCAAGTAATGATATGAGATCGGATTAGATCAGATGGATTGCGAGGTACGCTGTAATGGACCCGGTTGCCGAAGGTCGAAAGATCGTGGAAAGAAAACGTCCAAAGAATCAGTCTCGGAATATGACGAAAGGGGACGGGAAGAGATTGGAAGAAGAATGATCTTGATCTTTTTTTTTTCATTCAATTTAGTATGGTGGGCTAGCCATGTTGGGCATCTCTCCCGTTTCCTGAGCTGACATCAATTCTTCAGTAGCCATCTCGAAAGAGACAGCTAAACCCATTTTCGCGGTTTGCTGGAGGAGAGTAGCAAAGTAATCAGCTTCTGTCAGGTTGATTGGCATAACGGAAGATCAAACATACCTTAGCCTCATCAAGCTCGCCGGAGAATGTAAGAGCAATGGGAGGCGCAATGCGTTTTTCCAATAGCACACCAAGCTTACCAGCACTGTCAACCTGAGCACGGAAAGTAGAAGCGCGGAATTCGTACTTGGCTCCGATGGTAGTAATACCCTCTTTCTTGGTACCCATCATGGCATTTCCAGGAACAAGTTGCAGATTCATATCTACACCAGCCTCAACCTTATCGGACAACTTCTTCCAGAATGAAGCATTGATGGCTCCTTGAGCTTGTAGCTGAGCAGTAGCAATCCAATCGAGGCTCTTATACCTGGCACAGTATGAGACTGTTGCCTCAGGACGAGCGAAGCCGGCTTGTCGCTGATACATGGCCTCGATACCCAGTGCGAGTTTAGGAGTGATGGATTGAAGGTAATGGCCGATGTAGATACCGGTAGGAACACCTTCAAGAAAGCTTGGATTGAGCGCTTTGATGGAGGCAGTAAAGTCGGAGCCGGTGTAATCGTTGTCAATCTGCATGACGCCTTGGCCGCTACCCCCCATGATTTGGGCGCTCACCTTCGAAACGAGGGAAGAGTTCCACCTGTAGTTTCCAACAGCCGCAAGGGCGCCATCGCTGCCGATGTTCCCCTGCATGAAGATCTGAACAAGGGAGGGGAGAAGAAGAAAGCGGTCAGTATGCGATCAATCCAATGGAGCCTTGAAATCAGGACCGGGACTCAACAAAGCAAAGGAAACAAGTTTGACAATCATTATTTTTTTAAAATCCGGGGGTATCTGCGCAAGCAAGGCGAAACCGGAGCAAACGATATGCGAACGTAACATACCTTCGAAGAACCGAACATGGACGAGAAAGCATAGGGAGGCTGATTACCACCCTGCGACCCTATGGTGAAAGCATGAGAGGTTCTGAACAATGGATCCATGCCGAAGACCTTGGTCAAATCGGCACGCAAGCCGGTGAAGGAGAAGTTGGATAATAACACATCCTTCTGAACTTCGCGGGCGATATTTTCGACAGTGCCGGGATTGGGGAGGCCTAAAGCTCCTCGTCGTTCATGAAAAGCAGAGTATGTGTCTTTAATCGCCGCAGCGATTGGATTGGATGTGAGAAAAGATGATGCGTCCATAATGGACAAGTGGTTATGGAGGAGGTGAAAAGAGAGGGGGGGGGGAGGGTCGATGAAAGAATCGGAGACGAAGGAAAAGGCTGCTTCAACTAAGTTGACAGGATTTAGAGAAGTAGGAGAATATATGATAATTATAATTAGCGCTATCGCAGTACTCGTACTCAATGGTAATGCTGAACAATGATGAAGATGATAGTATCAATAATCCTGATAGATAGAAGTGGTGAAGGATTGACGCCTTGATAGGAGTTCCTCTCTTTTATTTTTATTTTTATTTTTATTTTTTTTTTTCATCTTCGCCGCGGAGATGGTTGAAAATGAGGGAGAAAGCACCAACCAGCCATTGCCGTCCTGAGGCATTAAATTACACCTGCCCAACTTGGGAGATTGTTCAACCGTATAGAGAAGTCATGGTAGTGTTTCTATCCGTAACAGCCTGAAAGCAGCATGTCAGTCTTACTTACTGCGACATGGTCACAATTCGAGTATATAAAGCAGTGTTTTATTGAAGAAAGAAACGGCAACATAGTGATTCCCTAAAACGGTAATCACCTCGAGATATGCGCAAATTTGACCTCAATCAACGCTATTCACGACCAATTGCGGATGTATTTCACGTTGTTTTTGTTTATTATAGGGAAGGGAAAAGAGAATGAATGAACTCAAGCAGTCAGAGGTTCTTTTGACGATATCTTTCTTCTTCTTCTTCCATGATTGTTGAGGTTCGTCATTTAGAGCTGTATGAACCGTGTGGAGCACATCTCTTGTCTTGGACGTCCCTGATCACCACCCCTTGTACTTCTCCCGTACTCACTCCGCGTTCTCTCCGTCGTCCTCCCTGCAATAATCTTTTAATACACAATAGTTCCAACTTATGATGTCAACCCCTTAACGTTCTTCTTTGGAGCGCACCAGTATCGTGGGAATAACAACCGTCCTGCAAAGTCAGCTTCAATTAATTAACTTGCTTTATCATTTGGTTCGGTTCATGCCGTCTGCTATTTTTGATCACTTTCTTTTTTTGTTCCTTTATAGCTGTCTGCGAGTTCAACCATGGAGCAACCACCTGCTGAGTACGCTTAATCCTTAGGGAGCATGGGCCTTTATGATGATTTTCTGTTCGCATTGTTTTTTTTATCGCCGCGCTAACCCGTCGTCATTGTCTCTGGACAGTCCGCAAGATGTCGTCGCGAGTTCTCCCCGTTTTCGAAGAAAATCCAGTACACTTGTCGATGCTATTCACGATCAGCCTAGCAGAATCGAGCGCGCACCGGCTCAGCTGTACAGCACTGAGTCCGGCAGGTTGTTTCACTCCGGGCGCATAGTCATTATCATGGTTGGACTGCCGGCTAGGGGGAAAACGTACGTTTGTTATCCTGCCTGCCTTTTGAATCAACGAGTTCGCAGTCTCTGGACCTGCGTTCAATCGATCATGAACGAGATGTTCTCACTAATTCTTGGTTCAGTCATATCTCTGTTGCAATTGCGCGATACCTTCGCTGGTAAGTAAGACAAGTGCCCAAGTTCCGGCACCGCAGTTGTCGAGCTAAGCAAGGGCACAATATGCTGACC
This sequence comes from Ascosphaera aggregata, assembly GCA_024244195.1. NCBI lineage: Eukaryota > Fungi > Ascomycota > Eurotiomycetes > Onygenales > Ascosphaeraceae > Ascosphaera > Ascosphaera aggregata. The sequence goes on along the minus strand of JAGYHZ010000363.1, from coordinate 2,089 downwards.
CATTGTCTTGTCCCCTTTTACGCAGGCTTGGTGTCAACACTCGCATATTTCATCTCGGCGATTATAGACGTGCAACTCTTGGCCATAGGCAAGACGTACCAGCAGATTACTTTTTCGTCAATGGTGCGTACGGGCAATCGCGCAAGGCCAACTCAGTTGTTGGACATCTGACCCAGAAAATTGAACTCGAATATCTAACGTCGGTCGTACAGCATCTGCCTCTTCCGTGCTGCTTCGCCAAAAAATCGTGAAGAAGTGCAGAGATGACATTCATCATTTCTTAACCGAAGAGAACGGCCAAATAGCCATATATGACGCCGTCAACCCGCTTAGGGCCGGTCGTCAATCATTAGCAAAAGAATTCGCCAAGTTCAATATTGAAGTCAGTACACGTGAATCTATCTTGCTTCTCCACCACTCTGACCGGGTTACTCTTGCAGACATTGTTCATCGAGTCTCTCTGCGATAATGAAGCTTTGATTAAAGAGAATGTTCGCAATGTGAAAATTTCCTCACCCGATGTGAGTCACCCTTTCTCGATCGCCTTCAAGCTCCCTGTACTGATGATGAACTCGTGCAGTATGTGGGCATGGATCCGAATGTCGCCATCAAAGATTACCTCAATAGAATTTCCGCCAGAATACCACATTACGAGACTATGACAGAGTCTGATCTCAATTTCATCAAGGTTGGCTTGTTCTTCCTATGTACAATTTGCCGAATGTTCCTTTGCAAATGCTAATGACCTCTCGTAGATGATCAATGCGGGCGAAAGGATGATTATTAACAATTGCAGTTTCGGTTACCTTCACCACCGTATTGTCTTCTACCTACTTAATCTTCACAACAAATCCCGAAGAACTTATTTTGCAAGGGTGCGTTCACCGGTCTTTTTTTCTTTCTCAATCTTGACTTTTCGCTAATAAAACCTCCAGTCGGGCCCATCACCCACCGAAGCAGAGTATAGAGCCGATGACTCCTTATCAGAGGCAGGCGTCGACTACGCCAATAAAATGGCAGCCCGCCTCCTCGAGTATCGTGAGGAGCAGCGCAAACTACTAGAAGAGGAAGGCATCACAGATGCAGAAAGACCACTCGTAGTCTGGACATCTACTCGTCGACGGACCATTGAAACCGCCAAACCTTTACTCGAAAAGGGGTGTCGGGTTCGTCATAGGTCACAAATTAGTCGCATGAATCCTGGAGCGGTAGAGGGGATTTCGCTGGAAGAGATTAAAAAGCAGTACCCGGAGGAGCTGAAGAAGCATGAAGAGGATCCGTATAATCACAGGTACCCGCGAGCAGAATCTTATCATGATTTGGCGGTAAAGTTGGAACCGATTATTTTGGAGTTGGAGAGAGAGAGTAATGATCTATTGATCATTGCGCATGAGAGCGTGCTAAGGGTGTTGTATGGATACTTGATGGCATGCAATGCGGCTGATATCCCGTTCTTATCATTCCCGAGAAACGAAATAACAGAGGTAAGGGAACTTTGGAAAAAAGGGACCATGCTTGAGATGACTAAAAGGTGCTAATCAAAACCCCCTCCTCCGACAGATCATTCCTGGGAGCTACCACAACACCGCTAAGAAGATTCACATTCCCAATCTCCCTCCCGACATCATCGCCGCGTCACCAGAAGGAATGAAGACGCCAGGCCTCGTGAGCGGTACAAGTACACCCATGCCTGTGCTCGATGAAGCCGCAGAGCGTGTTCTAGGAAAGGATCAATCAAGCAATGCTCAGTGGTTCAGCGATCCTCCACGGAGAGCAGAGCAAATCTCACAGGCGCATGCGGAGGATGTGGTGTAGCGAATTATTGGCTGCAGTATCTCCCTTTTTTCTTTCTCCGTTATTGCTGCTTTTTTGGTATGTGTCTGTTCTGCAGACAGTGAGCAATATCGTCGCCTCACCCTAGCCCTTTTACCCCCTTTTGCTAATATCCCTGCATGACTGCGTGTATGTCTTAGAAGAAGTATATGCCGGATTACCCCCCGCACGTTGAAGTGCTTCTTTTCTCCCCAGAATCCATGTTCAGATGAAAAGGCTGGAACAAGTCATAAACTTTGCTTAGAGGCCGATTCAT
>JAGYHZ010000362.1:0-11491 GCA_024244195.1 Ascosphaera aggregata | reverse complement strand
ATTCTTCTTGTCATCATCATCATCATCATCATCGTTGACTGTGACACTGGTATTGATTGATATTGACCCTGACACTGTAGGAACGCATTCAGAATGACGGTCTTGGAAGAAAAGATGTCGAAACTCGACGTCAATGACCAGTCAGACACTATCCAGGTTGCTACCCAGAATGTGGCTCCAGTAAACAACATGAATGCTGAAGCTGCTGCTCGTGCCCGTGAGCATGGTTGGGCTGAACCACAGCAATATGACTATCAAAAGTACCAGCAGCCTCACCACATTCAGCCCGCTGCAGCGTCAATCAAACCGACCGTTGATGCTACCACCGGCTATTGTGTTAATGCTATCGCTACAAGTGACGCTGGGACTGCTGCTGCTAATAGTGGTGGGGACAATGCAACTGTCAATGTTAACGAAGACGATGATGATGAGTTTCCTCTATGGGCCAGCAGTGCTGCCAAGTATGAGTGGAAGGAGGAGTATGGTGATGTCGGGCCTAGGAACGAGGCATTGGAGAAGATTCTGTTCCACAGCGACTTGATTTCCAGGGCTGGAACTGCTTTTGAGAGGTCAGTGAGATGAGACATGATCGTGTTTTCCCTTGAAAAGTACTCTGCTGATACATCTTTACCAGGCTTCGTGAGATCAAGGTCACTGCTGAGACGACCGAGCAGCCTGATCCAATTGCCGGCGTGAGTGAAATCCCTGTCAACACTGACGAATCAGTTGCTGATCTGCCTGTCCGCTCCTCTCTCTAGTTTGAAACTGCTGGTCTACATCCTGTCATGTTGGAAAACATCCGACTATGTAGGTACACCGTACCCACTCCTATCCAGGCCTACTCAATACCAGCAGTCCTCACGAACCATGATCTAATTGCTGTTGCTCAGACCGGCAAGTATTACCTCCCTGAGGATCATCTAGGTATTTCTTCTGCTAATCTCTTCTAGGCTCCGGCAAAACTGCCGCCTTCTTAATCCCCATCCTTTCCAAACTCATGGGCAAAGCTAGAAAACTAGCCGCTCCACGTCCAAACCTTGCCAACGGTTTCGACGAAACAGTTGATGCCGTTCGCGCTGAACCGCTCGTTCTTATCATCGCTCCGACCAGAGAACTTTCCACCCAAATTTTCGACGAGGCTCGTCGGTTGTGTTATAGATCAATGCTCCGTCCCTGTGTCATCTACGGCGGTGCCCCAGTTCGTGAGCAACGGATTGAGTTGCAGAAGGGTTGCGATGTGCTTATCGGCACTCCCGGAAGGCTATTGGATTTCATGGGAAAGCCGCACATTTTGTCCTTGCGCAGAGTCAGGTATACCGTCATTGATGAGGCGGACGAGATGTTGCAACCGGATTGGGAGGAAGATTTTACCAAGTTGATGTCTGGTGGGGGTAAGGCATGATATGATGATCCCTTACCCCTTTCTCCACCTCTTCCTGATTCCGCGATCACGATGATACTCACCTTCTTTCTTTAGACCTGAATGAGGACGCCGATCACAATTATCTCATGTTCTCAGCAACCTTCAACAAGCAATGCCGTGAACTAGCCCGCAAATTCCTCGCTGCAGATCATGTCCGCATCCGTATCGGTCGTGCTGGTAGCGCTCATCTGAATGTCACCCAACGGATCGTCTACGCTGAAGAGCACATGAAGAAGCAGTGCCTCTATGATTTGCTGTTGGCCATGCCACCCGCAAGAACATTGGTCTTTGTCAACACGAAGCAGCAAGCGGATTTCCTGGATGATTACCTTTTTAACATGGGATTGCCCTCTACTTCTATTCATTCGGATAGGACGCAGAGGGAGAGAGAAGATGCATTGTAAGTGGTTTCCACATTGTTAACCACCATTCTGGACTCCTTTCGATAGCTAACACTGACCAGGCGCGCATTCCGCACTGCCAAGTGCCCTATCATGGTCGCCACTGGAGTCTCTGCCCGCGGGCTTGACATCAAGAATGTGCTGCACGTCGTCAATTTTGACTTGCCATCAATGATGCATGGAGGTACCGATGAGTATGTCCATCGGATTGGTAAGTCAATCGGATCATGACAGCCTTTATGCCCACTTTTTTAAATTAACATCATCCAGGTCGCACTGCACGTATTGGCAATGTGGGAATGGCAACATCCCTATACAACCACGAAAGGAATTCAGACATTGCCCCCGAACTCGTCAAGATTCTTCTCGAGTGTAACCAGGAGATTCCTGACTTCCTTGAAAATGATAGACCCGCCGATGGCAAACTCGTCTTCCATGACGATACCGATGATGAGGAGGAGGAAGCCGCTGCTCATGGCGATGTTGCGGCTACAGGTGCCGCTGATGCAGCGGAAGACTCCTGGAGTGCGCCCCATGCTGATGCTCCGGCTGCCGTTGCTGATTCGGGGAATGAGTGGGGTGCACCGGCTTCTGCTCCTGCTCCTGCTCCTATCAACGATGGCGGCTGGAATTACTCCTGCCGGTGCTAATGAGTGGAATGCAACTCCGGCTGCTGCTAACGCACTTGCTTCTGAGTGGTAGATGTCAGATGCTGGCGGAGAGAGACTTTCTGATGACCTTTGATGAGATTTTTCCCCCTTTCCTTTCCCTTTCTCATTCCGGTTCTAATGCATTTCTGTTGGAATATGAAGCCGTTTGCCTGAGTTCTGTTTGTGTATACAAGAATAAGAAGGGACAACGAAGCGACAAGACTTCAAGGGGTTATGCTAAAGACTAGACTTAGTCGAAAGAGTTCGGACTGATGTTGACTGCGGAGATGTGCATTCCAAGGATATATGCAGAAGCGAGAACGATCTAACGATTAAGCACGCTGATTGAATTGATTGTGCTTCTTTCTTCTTCTAATTCTGTTGGTGCGATGGGACAGGAACCTTTCCATCATCACAATGATCACGCTGCATCCCCCCTGATCCAACAGTCAGCCCATAAGACCCTTGAAGATTAAAGGGTTTTCGTGCTTCTTTCGGTGTCTTCTCTCCCTCAGTTCGCGCCTTGACAGTCCATCACCATCGATAACCTCAGCATCCTCCTTTGCCGCATCCAACACTCTACCAAGCTTTTTCCTGACCCATCTGTCGCGTCTCTCAAAGACACCATTGAAGACACTCGGCAGTGCCAGAAAGGAATTAGCATGATCAGGCGCAAAGTCGAGGGTATATGGATCGATGTCATGCGCCTTGCAGAATGCGATGGCGGATTCAAGGAGAGATGTTCCAATTCCTGAGTTGCGGTAGGAAGTGTCAACTGTCCATGCTCGTATTCGTGGTGTCAAGCGGAAGCCGTTCTTGGTGATGAATGTCAGGACCAGAGCACCAACAATATCTTCGCCAAATCGAGTAACGAATACGGCGTCTTCTTTTCCCGGCTGCTGCTGGTCTGTTGCCTTATCCCTATCGTGTCCCGCAAGCCACCTCATGGTGCCAACCCTCTGCGCCTCCCAGAGGTACGCAGCCGTCATCCATTGCACAGAGACTAACACAGCCATGATGGCACACACAGTAATAGCCAGCAACGTGATAATCTCTTTGAACTTGTCGCCCGCCAGCATCTTTCTCCCCAGCGCGCATATCAGGATGACGACGGGCGGTAGAACGGTGGGGTGAAAGATTACAGCACGCACAGCAGTTGCCCGTTGTTGCGCGACGCTGGCTGAGATTAGACGAAGAGCGCTAAGCTTTTCTTCTCGAGTTATTGCGACGCCATTGCTGTAGATTGAGATGGTTTGTGAGTCGTCGTCGTCTTGTTGCCCCGTCAAAGGTGGCATGACGGGATTTTCCTTCGCCATGGTCAATCTGTTTGATAGCGTTGCTTGCCGTGAGCCAAGCAAGCAGCAGATGTAGGTAGCTTTGAAGATATTTCCACAAACGGAGTGATTTTGCTTGAAGCTGAAGCGTGCCGTGAAGGCCTTTTTACAGAGGAAAGCAGCTAAAGTTAATGGGGCGCAAAGCAAAAATAAAAAAAATCAACATAAAGAAAAATTCCGGATGTGAAGAACTTTGCGGGGAAAAGTGGATGCGCGGGCTCAGATGATCATCGCCATCTGCCCCTGAACAGCGAGAGATTTTACAGCTGGGAGATATTCAAGATGATTGACAACTCCATATTATTCGAGATTTCTAGAGGTAAAGGCTTTTTACATTGCTTATGATTCTTGACTGTTTACGCTGGATGAGATGTGTGGTATGGTGCAGCGAAAATCAGCGTGTATGATCCAGCAACGTGTATACCTTCAACGAGTCAAACATCCAATACGCATCCTTGAATGCTTCTGGATGTTCGCGAACAAATATCGAGCATGTTTCCACATTCGTCTTCTTCTGACAACCAGAGTACGACCAGGCATCTCCTGCCCAGTCGCCGCACAGTGTTGTGTCTATGACGATGTGCAGCTTTTTAAGGAAATGCGAGAAATCACATCCCTCAAAAGTGACCGTCGTCGAGCCCCACGTTGTTGGATCGGGGCCACTACCCAACGGCCCCTGGTCGCCTTTTGGTACCTCACCGCGCGGGAAACTCCAAATCTTCACGCTTTTCGGTGTCCATACAGCCACGGAGACACCACCGCCGTTCTTATTGAAGGTGCTCCCAAATGAAGTTGGCCGGGTATCATTCGCATTACAATACCCATTCGGCCCCTTTGATGCATTCGACCCATCGTAAGCGCAGCTGCCCCAATTGATTTCACGGGCTGACATGTTGTGGTGCTGCACCTGACATTCACCCACGTCTTCTACCTTGCCGGTATGCAAGGCAAGAGTGTTCGTGCCATATCCATTGGCCCCTTCAATGATGTCTACCTCGCCATTATCTGGCCAGCCTGTCTTCGCGGTCAACCAGAAAGCCGGCCAAGTTCCACAGGCGTCAGGCTATCTCGTTGCAAGCATGTTAGTAAATTAAGAAGCTAGTGCTGGCATTGGGAGCATCACTCACCATATGAGAGATATCTGCAACGAACATGCTGTTAGGGCCATATCCGGCGCGAGAGGTCAAGCGAAGGGCTTTGCGGCCATGTTCAGGGGGAACCTTCTCCCGGTGCTCAATTCCCAGATAGATGCCATTGTTGGTGGAGATCATATCTGCTTTTTGGGCATCGTATTGTGAAAGGAATTGTACTGTCCCATGCGTAGGGTCAGGGAAAGTATCGAAATCGAATTTCGAGAAGAATTTCTCGATGGTATAGTCGTCTTGAATTGTCCACCCAGCTTGAACAGTGATGCTAAGAAGAAGTAGATAGATTGCTGAACAAAAGTACTTCAGAGACATTTTCAGGTAATAGTTTTCACAAAATCTCAGAATGATAATTGTTGAGGCTGAAAATTGTAACCTTGAATGTATTGAGAAAGTGGTTGCTCTTATCCTCTTAAGTGTCTACGGACTCCAGCCGTCTCGACGAATGATGCACTTCAAGGGGCCATCAGCCGTCACATCTTCCATTGGGTGTTTGCTCGCGAGCGAACGCGGAAAATGTCACCGTCTTACCACATTCCTGCCATTTGTCCCGAAGCGCGCAAAGCGTCAAAGGTAGACCTAAGACAAGGTTCACACCTATGTCGATGGACATGACATGCTGAGATCTGATTTATCTGTCCAAGAGGCCGTGATGCTAAGGGTCATAACTGTAATGGCGAGTTTCAGGGCGAATAAGCTCGCCGAAAAGATGTGCCACAGTTTGGCCGGAGTTCAGCTCGTCCCCTTATGCAGTCGGCATGGAAATTGAAGCTTAAACAGTTAAGAGACGCAAATCATTGCAGATCTCGGCAAGTACCAGGGGGTAGACAGGTTTGCGCCCGTTGCGGACTGTTGCCCATGTTGAGGGGTTGATTCAGTGACACGCTGGGAATCTGAGGTCCTTTTGTCATACCTGCACCGAAAATAACCTTATCAATCTTGCTCCTAACGGGCAACAAGTGAGCGACAATTGCTCGTTCAATTGAATGAAATCATGCCATTCATTCAGCTGGTAGGGATACCGAGACCAGTAGCTACTTTTAGCGAAATGATAACCGAGGTCAGTCTCAAGTCAAGAGAGCGAACTTAAAACCGGTAAGGACAGCATATTCTCGCCGAAAAGAAGCTTTCTTAGTCAACGATAAGCAGCATGTAGTGGATTGTGGTAACCTCAAAGCGCGTGCTCACGCAATGCGCTTTGCCTCAAGTGCTTCACGTATAGAGGCATTGTACCAGCTAACAGCCGAGAATGGCACAAGTGTCCGGATGCGAAGAATTAAAATCACTCTTCGCGAAGATGGGGAATAATAATCTCGGAGGTTGCAATATAAATGCCAACCGAGATGGTCAAGCGTTAAGCCTGTGTCAATCCCCCTTGCTGCAGATTGATGATATATCCGATACATGCCGCATAATCATATCAGTCAATGTCCACTGACTGTTGTATGTCAGGAGCATTAGCCGGGTATTTGAATGATCTTGTAGTCCAGGAGTCGGAAAGCTCACTCTGAATGAGATTGGAGCAATTTAGTCTGGCATGAGCATCAGGTTTGACGTTTCACAATAATTGACATAGACTGCGATTCTGCTTTCACGACCGCACGGCCGTACTCCGATGCTCGCACTCCAACAGCGACGTCGATGACACGACGCGCATGGAGAGCTCATGATTGACTGAATCAGATTGACTGTGTAGTGATACAGGATGGCATCACCATCTGAGGCATCCCAACGTGATTCAGACGTGAAATCGACGAAATTCGCCGATGATGGGTTGCAACTGACAGCGTTCATCCGCTGGAAGCGAACGGCAAGAGGGTGGAAACCTCGATACTAATTGACCAGGACCGTATATTTCCATCTGGGCGAAGTGTCCACACAAGCAGTATCTGTGCTTCAGCCCTGAGCAAGTACTGTGGCTTGCTGTGGTATGATGAGGTTGCAGTACATGTTACGTCACAAGCAACAGTAATGTAGCGTCAACAGGATGGATGCTGTTGGGAAGTCTGATCACAGCAGATCTGAGATGCAGCATGCGATACCTTAAGGGTTCAATGACTGGGCATCATGTATTCACAGCTGTCACCAAGAGAAGACATACTATCCCGGTCAATCAACGAGCCTGACTGAGCGTGGTGGCTTCTTCATGGTCTTGGATCAAGCATATCGAAAGAAGACAGTCTGCCAGTCTACGTGTCAGAGTAAAGAGCATCAGGTATCAACCTTTAGGAAGTGTTTACGGATCAATACATACCAGATAAGTGATTGAAGTAGAGCCTATTGTCAAATTAAGAAGAAAGGATGTGTCAACATCTGTAAATCAACATTAAGTGCGGTGACAGATTGAAAGAGAGAATAAGGAAAAGGGACATCTAGGAAATCCTGAATCGAAATTTGGCCATTATTGACAACAGTACGACACAACGTAGACACGCAGCAGTGCCAGCAGTGCCCCTATATCGTCTCAGCCAATTGCGACCAACCTGCTTCATCACAATAGCAGCCGATCGTCCTGCAAGCACTGAGATCAGTGAACAAGTAAGGTGCATGGTGTCTCATAACTTGTATAACGACAGGAAAGGACGGTGGGATCATCACCCGAGAGAGAGAGAGGGATAAAGATACAAATCAGGCTCAGATTGAAAAAAGAAGAGAATGTGGGTATATGCCTGCAAACTAAGGGGGAAAAACTGACAATAGAAAAACAAAAACAAAAAAAAGAGAAATACTTCGCGAACTATATAAATCGGGAGGATGTAGTCAAGGAGCACCAAGTGCAGCGAAGGGGGAGAAGAATGAAGGAAGAAGCAAGAATCAGGGGATAAGAGCCAAACTAGCCAGAGGAACGATAGCTGCTTGAAGAGTAACTGCACAGAGTTTTTTTTGATGCGGAGAAAATGTCATTCGTTGCCAGTTATTTACCTGCGTGCGTTTTGAAAGAGGGAACAAGGGGAAAGCGATGTAGCTCAAATTGACAGACCGACGTTGGGCGTAGCCGAAGCCGACCGGGTCATAGCGCGAAGGGCACTCGACTTATGCTTTGCCCCGCGTGATGGCATTGACCCGAGCAGCGATGAGCAGCCATTGCTTTCATGCATAGCATCCTGCTCAGCATCGTCCTCAACGATGCGCGTTGGCAAATCGCCAGGGCTGTATGATCCGCGGTCGAACGTGCTTGAACAGTGGTTTGTCGTCGAGTTGCTTAAGTAGGATAAGCTTGTACTGCATCGTCTTGTGAGATCTGGAGTGGAGGGGACACTTGACGTGTTACTATCGCGCGTTGTAAGCGTTGTGGAGTCTATCTCACATTCTCTCTCACTCTCGGACGCGCTCGCAGCATATGAACGACCATAGCCATGCGAGCCATCAGGGCTGTTGCCAGTAGATAGTCCGAGGCCGCCGTGACTGTGGGGTTCGGTCTTCAGATTGATAGTTGTATCATCGTCATCATTGTCAATGCTGTGAGCCACTTGAAGTCCCTCCACAGCAGCAGCACATTGCTCGCTAATGCTGCGAATCATATCTGCGATGGCATCTGTCTTGTCGCGAAGATGTCGATCAGCCACATCTGCGATGCTGAGATGTCTATTGCTGACACCGCTTCCGTATCGTGACCTCCGTCGTTCAAGATTTAGGAGCCTGTCTTCGATACCAGGAGACGCATGCACATGTTCGCCGTCCTCGGGGCCATTGCCATTGTTGTCATGAGGTGACGGTTGTGTTTCATTAAGCGTGTCAAGCCCGCCTTGTCTGATAAGCTCTCTTTCCTTCGCGAAGGATTCATCAATATCATCCTCCAATAGTCCAGTGATATCGGGATCAGTTTTAATTGATCGCACAATATGTTCCATATGATGGGCCTGGCCAGTGATTAAGCTGCGAAGATGTAGCACAACTCGCTGAGCTTCATCGCGCTGCCGCACAAGCGTGTGGTTTGTATGCTCGAGTGCAGCAAGCTCCTTGGCATTCCGCTTCCTCTCGCGCTCTAATTCTTCCGCAATCTCCTGCTGGAGGACAAGTGCCTCCAGAGCATCGTCACGCTGCTTCTCCGTACCCGCAAGTCGAAGCGAGAGCCGATTGACTTCGTCACGGTGTGTCTCAAGCAGGCTGTAAAGTCGTCGGTTTTCTTTCTTGTGGTGTTCAATTTTGACCTTGAGGTCTGTGGTTTCCTTGGTAAGGTGCTCGGCAAATGTTTGGAAGCGTTGGAATTGACATTTCCACGTCTCTAGCTCCTCCACAAGGAAGTCATTGCGCTTAGTAACCTTTAACACTTCTGTATCCATGCGACCCTTCAAATTTATGAAATCCTGCCAAGCCTCCGTTGCATCTCTTGAGTATTGGTTACGCTCTCGGAGGATCTCGTTCAAGTGCCGCGTTGAGACCTTTGTCATCAATGATTTCTTCGTCGACCCTCCAAAGAGAGCCTTCACGCCCTTATTTCGCCCCAGCTTCTCGCAAACATGATCCATCACAGCCATCACTCCGTCCTGATTCCACCAGTCCGGATCCTCAACCCTTTCGACCTCACCGCGCATGACAACAATCTGGCCTGCAGGGATCAGCTTTCCGCCTGCATACGCTGATCTCAAATGGGTCGGGACGCCAGTCTGAGGTACATCTCCGTTTAGAGCCTGGGTAAGTCGATTGATCATCTTAGTTCGCTGACCTGGCTTGAGTATACTTGGCGGACTGGAGGTGAGGACAAAGTTCTTGTCCAGATCCACAACAAGAGTATCTGTTGGGGCAGAAAAGAGCGTCCTACACTCCGAAGTCACTCCCAAAATATACGGACCAGGCTCTGCAGCGAGATCATTGATGTGACGAGCGTGAACAACAGGGCAGTATAACCCACTCCACTCGTACACGCGGACGCAGAAACGTACAGTTTCAGCAGCGACTGTCAGCATTGCCGGGTAGTGGCTGACGAAGATGACTCGTCGTGCTGGAGATACGGCGGCTTCGATGACACCGACGATATTTGGTATTGAGAGACAGGTGAAAAGAGGCCACATGGCAAAATTCTGAAAGCCACTGGGCGATGAGGGGAATTGGTAGCAGAGAGCATAGTCTTTCATATCTATGCGGACCAAATCATTGAGCCTGGGAGCCGGGAAGCTGAGGATGCGTGAAACCTCTTCCGCATAAAATAGATTGGTTGCCTTATCCCAATGAATCCACATGCCCCTGAGGTAGTCACCTAAGAGATTGTAAAGGGGGTATCTCGACAAAAAGCTGAGGCAGTATGGTATCCAATATGTCTCCTCGGGATTATCGAAAAAGTCTGGCTCGGTTTTGCTGCGGAGATCTCGAATGGTCTCGGCACGCTTTTTATCGGCTCGTGACCAAACTCGAAGTGCAATACCATACAGCGTGTGGGTTGAGTCTTGTTGCAGCACGAAGGAGTGGTGAACGCAGTGAGGTTGACTTTTGCCAGTGCAAATCTCTACATCGTGGGGAAAACATGCCTGAAGGAATGGTCATAACGAAGTCAGATTAGGGCTTTCAGGGCCGCTGCAGAACAAGTAGAGGAAAGGAAGGTAACTCACTCTCATAGCAGCATGCAACGCTCTTGCAATATCGTTATCCTGGTCGAGTCTGGGGCTACTGCCTAGGATTTCAGGCAACCAAAACTGTGGTACGGCGCCCTTCATATGTTGGATTTTCCCCTGCGTGGGAGGGGGAGCCTTAATCCATTGTGAAGGCTCTCGCCCAACACCACAGACCATGTAGGCATGGGTGAGAGTCTTTGGCGAGTCTTGGACTGGTTTGACATGGAGAGATGAAGGAAGTGGTTGAGCTACCCTCGAGTGCAAAGAGGAAGTTCGACTCGGGATAATGAGGTTGCTGTCCATAGCAGCATCTCGAGTACTTGGACGGTCTCGAGTGGTTGGCCGTACACACGAAGGTTGTTCGCGCAGCGAGGGAGCCATCACTAGAGTTCAAAGTGACTCAATTGCCCGCTATAACTCCTGACCAGCCGTGACTCGTTATTGCTGAGGGCAACCACCAGGTGAAAGAATGTTCACACTTCAAAGATAATCGAAAGGTAAGGAAAGGCGTCGTGCTCCAGGCTAGATAACGGTCCTCTTTCAATCCACGAAAAGGGCTAAAACCAAAAATAATCTAAGACATCCGAAAGGTCTGAAAGAGGTAAAATAGGCAATACGACAGAGGAATGGTTAAACGAAGGTTCTCAAAGTTGCTGCAGCTGCGATAATAAGGAAAGGAGAGAGTGGGACTTTAGTCTGTAATGAGACGGTGTAGGCAAGGCTATACACGGGGGGCCTGCGTGAGAAATATGGAAAGTCAGGGGACCACACGGGAAGGGATGAAGCGGCGACGCTGACGCTAGTGGGTAGTTTGATTCCGGTACTCGGAATTGGCAGTCGTCCAAGAAGACAGTTCCTGACTACGTAAGGATGCCACGAAGAGAGAAGGAGTGGTATAAATGAGTAATTGGAAGGTATGGTGTTCGGTTGAGAGAATCGCGTGTGAGAGTCAATCTTCAAACAAAACGGCGAGGCGATTCAGGGATTAG
>JAGYHZ010000361.1:0-11527 GCA_024244195.1 Ascosphaera aggregata | reverse complement strand
GCGAATCTTCAGTGTGGGAGACAATGGATAGGAGTGGATGAGATTGACAGTGAGAGTGGGTTGAGTGAGTGAGTGAGATCCCCAATTAAGACTAGCGTCATCAAGGCTACCCGCAATACAGCATCTTCCTTAATCTTCCTCAATCGTTCCTTCTTCAACTCCGCACGTCAATTGTCATCGAGTTTTCTTTCGCGCAGTATTGCAATTGCGATTATGAGGAGAGTGTCGTGTTGACCTGCTAAGAGGTTAAGTGTTTAACGGGATAAGGCGAGAGCAGGGCTATTCTGCTGCACGAGAGGGGCATTGCAGGAGGGATAAGCATTTGGTGCAGGCAGAAGCTGAGAAATAATAGGCGACGTCGGTCCTGCCCAGGAAAAGACGGACGAGCGTCAGCGCGGGGGCGCGACGGGCAATTATATAACTTGGGGTACGCTTGGTTCGTATCCTCGTCAATCCGATTGTCAATTCGAAGCGATCTACCGGCACTGGGTCTCTTGCTGTTTGTCCTCCTATTACGGAAGAGGAACATATCGGGGAGAAACAGACAGAGTCTCATGCGTGCATGAGTCTGTACCGACTAGGCCTAATCATCCAGCGGACGTTTCCTTTACATCCGGCGTCTGCCAAAGGGTTCAGGTTCTGATCTCTGAGCGGAGAGAGGCGAAGATTGATTTAGGGGAACGACCTTCTTGTATATCAATTTCGTAGAAGAGAACGAGCAACTTTCGTTGTAGCATTGAGTTGAAATACTTCTGCGTCATGACCGGTAAGCAAAGCGATGTTCTACAAATATACGATGGATGGCCAGGCAGGGCAATGGTTGATAAAGGGATTCACGAGTGACCGGACGTGTCTGGTCTAGTCCACGTCAATCTCATCATCCAGGCAGCTCTTGAGTCGTATCAAGACCTCTGCTGATAAAGGGCTGAGGACGGCCGCCTGCGATTTGTATGAGATCTTGAGGTCAAGAGACGAAAGGAGGAGGAAACCAAATACCTGGCTTTGCCTATGGCAGAGTATATCTTCACTCTAAGGGTACGATACAAAGACTATTTGCTGACAATTGTTAAATTCACAGTCACCGTTGAAGAGCCTCGGCGATCAGGCCGGTCGACTAAAGGCCAGCACACCAAGAACGACCTCCTAGAGCCTACGACAACCGCAAAGAAGCAGGGAAGGCGATCATCTTCTGCGAATACATCGAAAAAACGGATATCTCAAGAGCCAACTCCAACTTCTGATCCACCATCTACATCAACTACGCCGGAACCAGGTGTCAACGCTGCCGATGACATGGGCAGTGCGTCAGAGTACGAGCCTAATGCTGATGGCATTGACAATGGCGAAGATGAGGAAGAAATTATTCGATGCATTTGCGGTGAATACGAGGAAGAAGAGGATATTGAGCGAGATATGATTTGCTGTGATAAATGTTCGGCCTGGCAGCATAATGACTGCATGGGTCTCAATTTTCCAAAAGGTCAGGAGCCAGAGCAATACTTCTGCGAGAAGTGTCGGCCAGAGAATCATGAGGAATTATTGGCGAAAGTTGCAAAGGGGGAGAGGCCGTGGGAAGAAGCTGCCAGACTACGCGCAGCAAGAATTGCAGAGTTGAAGAAGAAGAAGAAGGGCAAGAAGGGTGGAAGGAAAAGCAACGCGAAAGGAGGAGGCCAGAAAACTGCTGTGACCGAGTCGAGTCCTGATACCGAGAGTGGGACTGTGAAAAGAGAAGGAAGTGCTACCGCAGCAAGTATGAACAATGCAACTCCTACGGCATCGTCCAAAACTACGAAAGCAGTCAGTCACAGTCCCGTTACACCGATTGCTACAGCTCAGCTTGATGGCCAAGGCCATGATGTGGAGCCAGCATCCCATAGAAAGCGAAAGAGTGAGCATATCAACGCTGGCGCCAATCAGCCTTCAGTCAAGCAACAAAGACTTTCGCAGGATCATGGATCACCCTCACAGGCAATCCAGGAGCAGTCCATTACGACGTCTGCTGCATTGCCTGCTGCTGTACCTGCTCCCGTCACTTCAGCTCCTTTACAGCAGGAAGTCCCCCCCTTGAGTCTACAGGCTGGAGCGCCTCTAGCAGCACCCACACAATTTATTCTGGCAACTGCACCAATTCAGCCTCAGCAACAATATCAACAAAAACCACAAGTTGTGTTACCAATTCTCGGACAGGGGCAGCAGATGCAGACCCAACCTCTGACGAATCATCAGCCTCAGCAACCCACCGAACAGCCGATCACTGCGCAGGAAGCTGTTCCGCCACCTCGACCACCTTCTCAGCAGGAGTTGCTAGACTCTCTGACGCCAGCTCGGAGAAATGTTGCCAACGCTCTTGCTAAGCTGTTTGCTGATGTCATTCCCGAATCCATCAGAAACGGCGCTTTTCTACTTCCTCCAACACTTACAATACCTCAAGCAGGCGTCACCTTTGCGCTTGCAGTTGAATTCTCCATGTATAAGAATCTTTGTCAAGGTATTGGCGAGATCAAGGAGCCATATAAACAACAGATGCGTACAATCTTATTCAATGTGAAGCGGAATCCTGCTTTACGGGATGGTATCTTGTCAGGGGCCATCACTGCAGACAGGTTGTCTAAGATGAGCACGAAAGATATGGCAAGCAAGGAACAAAGGATGAGAGAGGACGAAATCAAAAAGGAAGCAGAGAGGCAGCATATCATTGTGCAGGAGGAAGGTCCTAGGATCAGAAGAACGCATAAGGGAGAAGAAGTCATTGAAGATGACACGCAGCCTGTGGTCAATGAGAGTATATTTTCTAATGCACCTAGAAGAGGCACTATCACGAGCGTGCAATCAGGAGACTCAGGGAAGGAGAAGGGACATGTTAGTCCAAGACGGAAATCTCCTTCTTTGGAACCGGCGGGCGGTAACCATCAGCATAGTCCCCATGATTCTCATCACAATAATGAACGAGCTACTGAAGGTGTCCACGGGAAAGGCCGCTCCCACTCTCCAGGTGTAGATCATGAGGCACGTTTCGGTGCTCCATCAGGTCAACATTTCCCCTTTCCTTTCCCCCACGATCAACCACCAGTTAGTCGCGCTGAGGCAGATGCCGAGATTGATGCCCTCCTAGGCGATGACGAGAACAACGAAGAGCCATACTCGCCTCCCTACTCACCCAAAGCATTCATCGATGATCCTGATGACCTTACACACAACCGCGCCAAGACTATAGTCTGGACAGGTACATTATCAATGGCATCGTTCACGCAGTTCCACTGTGAAGCGAGGCATGTAGGTGGTGCAGACCTGAGTGAGAGAGTTTCATGGCAGGATCTCATGCCGCCTACTCTAGTTATTGATGGTAGGATCGATGTTAAGCTCGCTACCAATTACCTCTGTGGACTACGGTTCAGTCAGACAACGGATGTATGTGTTACCGCGATTTCTGCACCAACCCAGCTTCGTGAGAGAACCGAATTTGATCGCATATTTGAGTACTTTGCTCAAAGAAATCGTTACGGCGTCATTGGAAAACACACGAACGCACTTGTTAAGGATACCTATGTTGTTCCTGTTGAAAAGCAAAACGGAAGTCTGAGCGGTGGAGACTCGGCGGCGGCTAGGCGGCCTGAATTCTTGGACCTGCTGGAAAATAACAGTGTCGAGGATCCAGTCCAGGAAAGACTGCTACTTGTGGTGTTTGTTGTCAGGAATGGTGAGATAAGCGTCACTAACACCCTGTCATTGGGTGGGCAGACGAGTACACGTACGGCGTCTGCCGGTCCCAGTGCGCATACGCCATCGCAGCAAACGGGCAGTACTGGAGGCAATCTTCGACAGGCCAGTGATTCTAGGACAGAGTCAACCAGTACCACAATGTCCTCGCAGACGCAATCGCAGGCGCGGACACCGCAGCAGCAAATCTCTTCAGGCATGCTGCAACTGTCGACTGCGACCGCAACTATCACCGATCCGGGGGTTTCAGCGCTCACCACGCCGGTTGCTACTACGGCTCCGACAGTTCGATCTCAGCGGCAACAAATCACCGACCAGCTCCAAATCAAATTCACCATTTGGCCTCGTTTTCTCTCTCCAGTTCTGGCATAGTACGACGTCCTCTGATTCCGACGTTGCTCGGCCAATTACTTCTACCAATCCCTTGCATTCACAGATCTTTTGACAATACGTGACTTCACCAGCAGTCTCGGAGTTGCTGGCTCAAATATCTCAATGCAGACGCAATTTCATCAACAGAGTGGCGGTGCTGGTTGCTACGATTCCCAGGTGCTGCATCTGTTCATCTTCGAATATCACAGTTATCAAGTTAGGGAGCGAAAGACAGAGGAGTGGTCAGTGACGCGTACCAGTTTGGGCTTCTTATTTTCCAGACATGCATGTCTCCCCGACGATTATCCCATGGCGCTTGACTTGAACCCATTTTGTAATGAAATTCTCCTGTATGATGGTTTGATTTCGTTCTAGTCTGCAGTTGGGCATTTTGCTTTTGATGTTACTGTCTCTCTCCCCATCTCATTGTCCTTTTCACTGATAGCAAACGCGAGACCACATCTGTGGATGACCTATATATACGCAGTACCCTCAGTCCTGCCCAATAGCATTAAGGGTGCAGACTGAGCCACAGCTGGAAGCTGCTGGGAATGCATAAGAAGAAGAAAGGGTTGGTAAATGGTCTGCCAGCTAAGCCTACCGGGCGGACTGGTCAGGAACCTGTGAGCTATTTCCATTAGTGCTATGAGTATTGCATGGTGATCAAAGGTTACAGGAAGATATTAAAAGAGCTGCTACCTAAAGGTCTTTGGAAAATTACTCCCTAGTTGGCCCTCACACGCCACAAGTCGTGCACTCACTTTAATCTGAGGAATGGAGGCGTGGAGACAAAATCATTCGGGATGGCTGTTACCAAGGAATTGAAAACGCCTAACCAATTGAACCTACACTACCCCAGGTTATGGCACCTCCCATTACGGCCAATATGGCAATGGATCTGCTGAACCGAACCTATGAGAAAGACCCTGCCAGCTACTATGCTCTTTACTTTCAGTAGTAAGAAGCTACTTCTCGCTTGCTGCTTGGATTGTCTTCTATAAGTAGCAAATACCAAGAGACGTACTAACACATAAGAATGCGATTCTGGCGCATATTAGAGGCGCGACAGCCATATAATTATATATTGGATGCAACAACCGGATGGAAGTTGCATCGAAAGGGTATGACATATTTACCCTGCCCGGCCGCTACGTGAGGCTTGTACGTGCTGCTTGTTCCAGCGGGTGGGCTTCTATGCCTGCTGAAGGTAAGCTCTGCTCATCTTGCCGCACGTGGCTTGACGTACTTGTTTTCGTGATTCACAATTGCTAACATTATCAGATTTACTTCGGCGTGAGGTTCTTCTTGAACCATATACAGAGAACCCGACCTCACTGTTGGAGTCTACTAGAGTTGTCGTGATGCACCCTTCTAGCTACAGGGGGAACAACCAATGCCATCGCAGTCTGTTCACATGGAACTCAGTGGACAGAGAAGGGGGTCAGACCAGTTCTCAATAAGCGTATTTCTTATTCCTGACAGGCTGATTACTATCGAGGCGACAATTGAGAAGCCAGCTAAGAAACACCCGGTGTGAGAGGTCATCCTCTGCGACTTCCAACGGCAGAGACTTTTCTTGAGTCGCTAATGAATTACCCGGGCTTATCGTTTTTGCTCTTGATTATGCTAATCAGTGTTTCGTTTCTCTAGACCAGGTAAAATATGACTCCATGGCTACTCCATTACCATCAATAATCAGTGTTATTCCTTTTGTAGTTTCTTAACGCTCAGTTTAGGAGATATTTGAGAAGCGTACATGCATCTGATAAAGAGACATGAAGGAGCTACACTAAAGTTGTCAGTGCTTGAAGTGACCGTAACACCAATGAATTCACTATGCTTAGCAACAACTGGGGTATTCAAGCTACATGAATATTGACATAGATGCACTCGATTGAAACCTTGTCCCTTGTACACCAGTAGCCGGAGCCTGATACCTGCGTGGCCAACCAGATGTGGTGATGCCAGATTCCGGACCCCGATTGCTACTCCAAACAATACACCCTGTTGCAACCAAGCCACGTCAATACAAGAATGAACAAAGTTCAACCTGTTGCATCTTCCCAGTAGATGTTTGTCGACTAGGGTAGTCGTGAGAAGTGGTGTATACTAGCAATATGTAGTACGTAGTTGCAGTGACGGGTGACGGATTATTGCGTTAATATACCCCTGACCCCTGAATCTCTTGGCACTGATGAATGTGAAAATGACTATCATGTGACTTAACTTTTGCTCGGAGTTTGTGCTTCCGATACTCCGGTCCCAAAGAGGCAATGCGTGAACCTCCGCCTTCAATTTTTTGCTTTTCGCAGGTGGAATGAGGGTCGAAAGAGCAACTTGAAGTCATTCTCAACCGACGACTTGATCGCTTGTTTACTGTTTCGCCATATACCGGGGTGCTTACAGATTGATAACTGATATCCTTTTGGTAGCTGCTGATATTATTACAAATAGTCGTGCTCATTAAAGCTATCTAAGAAGAAAAAAGTATCAAATCAAGTCTTATACTTCCGTCGCAAAGCGCAGGAGCACGGGAAGGAAACAAAAAAATTAATCGACGTTACTTTATTACCGCAATCATGTCGTTAACGAATTGCCGTTTTTACGAGGAGAAGTTTCCTGAGATTGACAGCTATGTCATGGTCAACGTGAAGCAGGTGAGGAGAATTCATGCAACCCAAAGAGGCTCTAGCTAGAACTGTTTGTCAGTGTGGATTTTCAATCCGCTAACATCTGGCGATTATGATAGATTGCCGACATGGGTGCATATGTCAAGCTCCTTGAGTACGACAACATTGATGGCATGATTCTGCTTTCCGAACTCTCTAGACGGCGTATCCGTTCTATACAGAAGCTTATCCGTGTCGGACGAAACGAGGTCGTCGTTGTTCTTCGTGTTGATAAAGAAAAGGGTGTGTGGTGTTTCCTCGTTCCGCTATTGAAGTGCGATGATTACAAGCTCTGCAAACGCAGGAATAGGCTGACATACTGGTTTTCCCACAGGCTACATTGATCTTTCTAAGCGAAGAGTGTCTCCAGAAGATGTCGCCAAATGCGAGGAGAGATACAATAAATCCAAGCTAGTACACTCCATCATGCGACACGTCGCTGAGAAAACAGAGATTCCTATGGAAAGGTTATATGAGACCATCGCCTGGCCTTTGAACAGAAAATACGGACATTGCATTGACGCTTTTAAGATTTCTATTGCGTACGTCCACTTGAGCGTGCAACCTTCATCTTTTGTCCTCTCCCCAGAATTTCATGAACTGACCAAAAGTCGTCACAGTGACCCCGACGTATGGGAGCAAGTCACCTTCCCAAATCAAGTCGTCAAGGATGAACTTCTTGGCTACATCGCGAAGAAGCTCACTCCTCATCCCACCAAAGTCCGCGCCGACATTGAGGTTACTTGTTTCTCCTACGAGGGTATTGATGCCGTCAAAACTGCTCTCCGTACCGCTGAGGCCCAAAACTCTGAGGATTGCCAAGTCAAGGTTAGACTCGTCTCTCCCCCCTTGTATGTCTTGACTAGTCATACTTTAGACAAGGCCAAGGGAATTCAGGTGCTTGAAGACGCTATCGAAACTATTACTGAGAGCATTATGAACGCCGGCGGTAATTGTAACGTGAAGATGCCGCCTAAGGCTGTTACGGAACATGATGATGCGGAGTTGCAGGCACTGATGGACAAGAGGGAGAAGGAGAACATGGAGGTTAGCGGTGATGAGGATCTCAGTGAGAGTGACGAGGGTAATTTGGAATAAATGAAGTGTCCGCTCGATGTCAAAGGTGCGATCTCATGTCGTGAACTGCTGCAAAGGATAGAAGAGGAAAAGTGGAAAAAAGCATCAGAAGCATTGCAAAAAAGTGATCTTCAGCTAGGAGGCCGCTCACAGCCCCCCTCCCCCTCTTTTTCCAAAAAAGCAATTTTTTTTGGTCTCATTTTGCAACTGGAGATAATCTTATCTAGCATGTATGTGTGTATGATCTTGATTCCTCATTTTGTTCTTCCTCTTTTCCAATGTGAATTTGACAAGAAACGATAGCTTCTTGACCCCTTTTAGGCCTTGAGCCATCCGTTAATAACTCCCACCACACGTAATCTATATGAAGTCGTCGCCGTGGCCGTCCTCACTTCCACCATGTCATTTGACAACAGACAAGGACGGATCAGAACATAGCAGTGGCTACTGCGCCGTCAACCTCTTAGCCAATTCTTTTCTCTACGGGAGTCAGAAATGGACATCGCAAATCAGCTGGGGTTGCAACGCCCCTCTTCCCTACCAACGGTTCATGAACTGGCGATTGGTGGTCCGTGATAATGTCGTGAGATCCGATACGGACTGCTGCGAAAAAGCAAGCATGATCATGGAGTACATCCTCGCGGCGTAGCTTGGACGGCAGCAGGGTCGTATCGGTGATATCTCTTATCTATAAATGAGAATGATGTGGCACGGCCGGATAGGAGATGCATGATGAAGCGCAATCACGCCTGGCGCATAGAGATACCCCGGCCGTTGGATTTGACAGGGATTGATTCCTTCAGGGACTTAAGAATCACCCCTCAGCCCGGATATTTCCTTTGTGGAAAGGCTTGATTCAGAGCGCAACCTGAGTACTTCTGCTCAAAATGACGCGCTGGTCTTCGATGATGTTTTGGAACTCCTCCCCCAAGCGGAGGAGGGAGGCTCGTCGACTGATCGAATCAAGATTGTGTACGTGTCTACAGGGATATCTTCCAATGGTCATATTTGGTTGCGCCAACTGATTCTAAGGCGTCTCTGTTGGTGATATACAGTACTTCCTCGAAGGAATGACGGTACCGGACAAGCAGCCCTGCCAGCGAAGGAAGTCACTAGAGTGGCACTTCGTCTTCGATATCAGATTGAGAAGATAATTCCTGCTGAAGTTGATTTCTCATCTATTACGACTCCGGACAGCCCAATCCTTACAAGTCAAGTCATTGCAACTGCGAGAGCTGCAGGCGGCGACACTCTGAAAGCCTGCGTCGTGAGTTGTTTGTTAACTTGCTTGAGGTGGTTCAAAATCCAAGCTTCAAGGAAACTGTGGGACGTCAATTTGTATGAGTGCAGAGCTTTGGCGTGTGATGTGCTCGCGAAAAGAATGTAAGTAATATCTTGCACGAAATTGCTGGTACCGATGACAGAGCTAACCGATGAGCTTATCAAATAGAATCGATAGCGAAGCCAACCAGAATTATCTGATGCTAGAGATCCTTTTAAAGAGATACTCGACATTTGCTAGCGGGGAGGAGACGGTTCCCATTAATGCTCTAGAGAATGCAATTGATCTTCACGCTCTTCATACAATAGGCTCTGCTGGCTACCAGAAATGCATCAAATATCTCTGGAACGGTTGGATCTGTCAGGATGACTTGGATCCCTTGAATTTCATTGAGTATGAAGAGCGTGTCAATCCTAGCTATTGGGCTCACTTCGACCCTGATCGCCTACGAACACCAATCTATCAGAATGCAGTGCAAATCAGTCTCTCCGCCATATACCTAGCTCTTTATACCGGCGTCATCAGTACGGTCAATCCGACGGGAGATATTGATTTTGTCGAAGGAGTGCTCTACGTGATGACGGTTGGCTACATCTGCGACGAGGTAACGAAGCTTTGGAAAGTCGGCAGGAATTATTTTGGTTTTTGGAATGTTTTCAATGCGACATTATACGCTCTCTTAGCCGTCTCGTTGGGCCTCAGAATGTTCGCATTATCGCAATCCACGGATACCCATGACAAGGAAAGGCAAAAGTTCAATCAAATGAGCTACAACTTTCTCGCATTCTCAGCCCCAATGTTCTGGTGCCGTTTGCTCCTTTACCTCGATACCTTCCGCTTTTTCGGAGCTATGCTTCTTGTGCTTAAGGTCATGATGAAGGAGAGTATAATATTTTTTTGTCTTCTTGCCTTTGTCATCGTCGGATTCTTACAAGGTTTCCTTGGTATGGATCAGGCTGATGCTCCAAATGCAATAACCCCGTCTATCATCGTCAAAATCATGGTCAATACTGTCATGACAAGCCCGGACTTTGAGATTTTCAAACATTTCGCCCCTCCGTTCGGTATTCTGCTTTACTATATCTTTGCTTTCGTGGTAATGACGGTTCTCCTGAACATCCTCATTGCGCTTTACAACAGCGCATACACAGAAGTCACGGAGAACTCCATCGATGAGTACCTCGCCCTTTTCTCCCAGAGGACAATGCAGTTCGTCAGGGCACCTGATGAAAATGTCTTTATCGCACCGTTCAACTTAATTGAAATCATATGTCTGGTCCTACCATTTGAGTGGTGGATGCCGGCTCACAAGTATGAACGCCTGAATCACTACGTGATGGGTGTCATCTACTTCCCAATCCTCCTTGTCACAGCTCTCGTGGAGACTGTTCGCGCTCGCCAAATCACTCTGAATCGTCGTCTTGGCGAAGAAGATGATAACGTGCTTGAAGAATGGGATGAGATGGCAGAAGGTATAGCATATAGGAACGAACAGGATGACTGGGCTGAGAGAGTTGAGGCAACTATATCAAAGACGGACTCTGACCCTTGCCTGGCGCAAATGAGAGAATTAGGCAATCAGGTCCGGGAGCTAAAAAGCATCGTGACGGCTCTATTAGAAGAAAGACGAGGCCTGCCGCCTGGGATGGCGACTCCTGGCCCTGCTGGGATGCGTTAGAGCTAACTTCATCCAGTAGCAGCAGTTCAGGAAATTAAAGGCCAAAATTGGTTAGGGTAATCAATGAGTTATCTTTAGCAATCAGGATTCCAGCTCTAGGATTTTGTTCTTCATATCGATCTGGAATGTCTGGAATGTTTGGCAATGCAGTGATGGATTGATTTTGCGTCTAGGAGAATCAAACAAAGAAAGGTGGATATAATGCATTCAAGTGATGTGAGGCAAGAACAATCCGAGCGGTGAAATGCATAGCGCTAGTATGCAGCAAATGTGACAAAGCGAGGTATATTCCAAAAACAAGCATTCGCTCAAAGCTGATCACTTCGTCTGCGGTAGAATCTGAGGACTCGTGTAAAGAGATTTGAAGTCCAATTGACTTAAGCGCTCATTGATTTTCTCGATCTCTTGCCCCAGATCTTCGGCATTGCTCGTCAAACTTTTAGCTTCGTCGAATTTTCGCCTTCGATTCGCATCACCAGCCATTTCTGAGACGAAGAACTTTTGCTCCTCAAGTACAGCAAGTTGCTCCCTTAATTCCTTCTCTTTGGTCTCAAGGGCGGAGATCGCACTACTGTTGCCACTTGCAATGCTGCTTGGACTCATTTCTGCATCGTGATTGCCGTACTTGATGGTGGCTAATGCTCGTGATTGAGCTGATGGGCTACTCGCCTCTCCATGCGGCGTTGCATGCTTCAATAACTTCGGTAGTGACTTGAGCGGCAGCATGTGCAT
>JAGYHZ010000360.1:0-11561 GCA_024244195.1 Ascosphaera aggregata | reverse complement strand
TATAGCGCCGCTCGGAGGCCTCAAAAGTTCGAATTCGATTTTGATGATACCCCTTTATCATGCGTGGAACCCATTACGACTGTAAAGTACGTGCTGCATCTGGTCATCTACTGTGTTTCCTTCCCTTTGGCCCTTATGTTTGCCCCCTCGGCCATACCAGACATATGAATGTTGGCAATACGTATCTCCCAGCTATCCGGTCTGGTTCCTTATTGCTTCACTATCAGAATCACCTCGAATCACATTCTGGACATTGAAAGAACTCGCAAAGGGTTGCTATCCAGAGATAACGCACACAACTGTCACTGATAACAATTGGCCTACCTGTGGCAAAGAAGCTTTTTGACGTCCGTGCTTTCTTCGTTCCCGGCGAACATATTTTTGTCGGCGCCTCCCTTCCCCACGACCTGTCCGGTTGATCAGACTCTGTAAAGACATATGACTGGCTTGGCAGGTTTCGATCTGATACCCGGAAATTACTCTAAATACTGACAGTATTCCTATATCCGCATTCCATTTCAGTTTTCGCAACGGGCATCGTTCCGCCGTGAAGAATTTAAATGCGCAATGGATGTAGAAAGAGGAGGCCGAGATTCGCAACCTCCCAGATTCGAGGGCGAGGACGCCACTCCCACGACTGAATCGGAATTGAGGGGGTGGTACATTTATGGAATAGCTGCCGAAGTATTCGCTGTGTGTGGAGTCGGTGCGTTCAGAAGTGTTTCCGTCTATGCTTCGATTCTGAGTTGGTTAATTGACAAATCTCTTCTCTTCTTTGGGCTGTTTATAGGCAGTTTCCTTCCTCTTACGCTTGAACAGCTTGCTCGAGAAGGTGGTGTACTCTGGAACGATAGAGCAACATCATGCATTGCTCCAAAACTGTCTGCGACAGTTACGAGCAGTGCAACAAGTACCGCAGTCAATGGCACAGTCAGTGCCATGAAGTTTCTTGCACGAGCTCCTGATGTCGACCCCGATCGCTGTGTCGTCCAGTTCTTTGGAAGAGGGGTCAATACAGCTAGTTTCGCAATGTTCATTTTCTCTGCAGCAGTATTATTCCAGGCCTTGACATTGGTATCGACAAGTTCGCTGGCCGATCATGGTTCGTACAAGATGTTATCTGCAGAACGAAATGGACTGATTCGAGCATTGGACGCTGACATACAGGGTAAGGGAGGAATCGGAAGTTACTCTTAGCTGCCTTTGGGTACAGCGGAGCAATGAGTAGCATGCTCTTTCTACTTGTACCTCCGTCAGCCTTCATCCTCGCAAGCTTCCTCGTTATTATTGGTGTTGTATCCCTTGGATGCTCCTTCGTCGTTTTGAATTCATTCTTGCCGCTACTGGTAGCAAATCACCCGTCGAACACCAGCGGCACCGCCAGTCTTGGAACGGAACACCTGCGTTCTCAGTCAGAATTAGAACTCGATGCATGTATTGGTGATTATGGTCATCGCAACTCAGCCAATGCCTCAAGCCGCGATGAAGCGAAAACTAGTTCAGCAGCACCTGACATGCAGTTGTCTACGGATATTTCCTCAAAAGGAGTCGGACTGGGATACATTGCTGCGGTGTTCATGCAGGTTGTCAGCATAGTAGTTTTGTTCCTTCTTTCCAAGACATCAGTTGCCAAAGCAGCACAGTCGTTACCCATGCGAATCGTTCTATTTAACGTTGGTGTCTGGTGGGCCGTTGGAACATACCTGTCCTGCAAGTGGTTGCGACATCGGCCTGGACCTCCTCTAGATCAGTCCACCAAGCACCAAGGAAAAATCAGGTCATACCTGACGCTCATCAAAACTGCGTGGTTGCAACTCTGGGATACTACCAAGATGGCCGCGAAACTACCTCAGATGGTTATCTTCCTCATCGCCTGGTTCCTCCTGTCAGACTCGATTGCAACGGTTTCATCGACAGCTATCCTTTTCGCCAAGAACGAACTAAAGATGACTACAGTCCAAATTGCACTTATGTCCATCACTTCAATCTCATCTGGTATCGCTGGTGCATTCGCTTGGCCGAAATTGGCAATTCGCTACAACTGGACTTCCGTTCGTACCATTGTCGTCTGCGTCATTTGTTTAGAACTTGTCCCCCTTTACGGCATGTTAGGATACATTCCCTTCATCAAGCGCTTGGGGGTGATTGGTCTTCAAGAGCTCTGGGAGATTTATCCTATGGCATTCATTCATGGATTTGTTCTCGGCGGGCTGTCGTCTTACTGTCGGTCTTTCTACGGCCAATTGATTCCGCCAGGACATGAGGCCGCTTTCTACGCCCTATACGCTTTCACGGATAAGGGAAGTTCCGTCATTGGACCTGCTATCGTTGGCGCAGTCGTTGATGCGACAGGTGCCATACGTATGGGATTCACGTTTTTATCTGTCCTCATCGTGCTCCCTATCCCGTTTCTTATGAATATTAAGCCGGAAGAAGGTCGCGCAAACGCTTTAGCCATGGCACAGAGGTTGAAGCATATCCACTCTGCCGCCAGGGGAAGTCAGTCGTTCGAGGAGTCGGAACGTCTTCTTTCAGAACAGCGCTTTTAGTGGTTCAGAAGATCGGCCATCGTTTTGCGATTTACGGTGAATGAATTAGACGATTTTTACACCCATATAATTGTCCATCGACTTACTGTTCCCCTTGTTCATCTGTACATATGCACGTGAAGTCTGATATCTCAATGAATGATTTGGATCTCGCCAGCTGCTGATGCACGTAATTGGTTGAGAATGCCATGGCAAGTACTTGTGTTTGGAGGTGCAATGGAGTCTAGAGGCCGGTAAGCAGCCTAGAGCTAAGGTATATACAGTGTACACGCCATCCATTTAAGCAACATCAACAATAATCTTATCACTGTCAACGTTTTCCTCCAAGGATTTCGTCACCGACGATGCTTTCCTGCTTTTCCGCTTAAAGAAACTGCTTCCCTTACTTGACCGCTCGCCAGTAGCTGAACCCGCACTGGTGTTACTTTCCGCAGCTTCACCCGCTTCACCCGCTCCATCGTTGTCATCCTCTGCTTCGCTTTGTGGAAGCTTTTCTGAAGATGACGAATTATCTTTCTTCGAGAATAAAGAGGGACGATCTTTCCAGGAGATACTAAATTTGCTGCCGCTACTTTTACGAGAAAGCTTCTGCATGAAGGTCTCCTTTGCGGATGATTCCGAAGCGGATATCGACATTGCTGGTTCGAGAGAATCGTTTGAATCCGCAATGGAGACCTGGGTTGATTTGGTGGAGTGTGAACCACGTCTAGAGACTGGGGAGTTATCAACCGCATTTGAGTCTTCATCGTCATTGTCATTGTTCTTCGCTTGAGAAGAATCTTTGCTCCTGACCCGCTCCAATTTCTTGCTAAATATAGTCTTGAACGAAGGAGCAGCGGGGTTCAGCTTTGGCGTCGACGGCCGTTGATTAGATGATGTTGGACGAGTACCAATAGGTGCCTGCACTGGGAGGGGTGAGCCCTGCACAAACTCCCCATCTGTAGTTGGGAGGAGAGGAAGATGAGTCGCAGATCCTA
This sequence comes from Ascosphaera aggregata, assembly GCA_024244195.1. Lineage (NCBI taxonomy): Eukaryota > Fungi > Ascomycota > Eurotiomycetes > Onygenales > Ascosphaeraceae > Ascosphaera > Ascosphaera aggregata. The sequence continues at coordinate 8,035 of JAGYHZ010000360.1, read as the reverse complement.
ACTGAATCGACGGACGTCGAGATTGACTGCGTGACCAAGAGGCTGGGGACGACCAGTCTGCTCCGAGCGGACTGACACGACTCGAAGCCTTCTCCTGAACAGGCCAGCCAAACAGGGTATTATCCGAGCCAGGTTCGGGAAATGTTTTTTCTCGTGAGTATGTCGACGATGGCCTAGGGGATGAGTCTCCACGGACAAGGATGGACGGGTCAATCGGATCATGCCTGGGGCTGAATTGATTGTATCCACGTTCATGCGCTGGCTCATGCTTGTTGAAGAATCTTGATGCTGGAAACAGACTAGAAAAAACTCCTGGCTTCCTGGTAGGAGTGCCAAGCTGACTCTTGCTGCTTACATTGTTAGATCCAGTGCTGTAACTTAGAGGAGTATGATCTGACGAAGTATCAGATACACCAGCTGCAGCCTGAGAACGCGGGAACAACCCAGTCAATGGGCTTGGCCAATTATCTGTATGGCTCCGTCGACGTCTTCTCGTGCCAATGGGGTCGAGATCCTGCTCGCTTTTGGGAAATGAATTGCTCTGAGCTTTATCCAGAGTTCCCAACTGCGGTGGGCCTTCACCCAGAGTCTTGCCTCGCTGTCGATGAAACCCAAAGAAAGCAGATAAACGATGTGACGTGCTTTCGGCAGTGCCATCAGTTGTCTGTGATACAGGAGGCGCCATCGGATCGCCACTTGAACTGATTGTGGTTTCACGAAGGTTGCTGCTGCTGTGGCGCGGGCTTACAAATCGACTTGCTGGTCGACTTCCTGAAGAGACAGGAGACGGAGAGTTATTGAGAAGGGAATCAAGCGGCAATCTTGCTGTTGTGGTATATCTCGGCGTAGGCGAGTCTAAGCCTGGTGGTTCAGTATGGTCTTCGTCGCCAAGTAAACCGGAGGGAAGCAGTGCATCTGCACGTGGGCTAAGAGGTGGATCTTGCGAGAGATGATCAACATTATTTCTCTCAAGTGGTGCATTTAACCGATCCTTTAACGGTAGCCCGCCTGTATATGTCAAGTAATTGGTGCCAGAGAATGTCGGAGAATTGCCGAACGTTGGGTTGTAGATTGGATTGCTGTCAGGGAGCGGGAAAGCGAGAGGCGAGGAGTTACTTGCGAAGGAGCCGCCGTGTCGATTTCGCATGGATGACACCGGCGTTCGCTGAACATCCAGGTCCAGGGCCGGAACGGAAGGCAAAGGAATCGGCGCTGTAGCACGTTGAGATGAAACCCATTTCAGGTGTTCCTGAGCTTCGTGATATTGCGCCTGAGCCTGGGTGAAGACAGCGATAAGAGAGGTATAGTGAGAGCGTAGGTTGGCCAATTTCCTCTCCCACATGGAGTCCCTTTCCCGTTCAAGTTGGTCTAATTCCCGATTTTCTTCGGAATCGTCACCTTCCAAACGCCTTCGCTCTTCCTCCATTTTTTTTATCCTGCCACCCTTGGTCTTGATTTCCTCATCCAAAGATTTCATATCATTCTGCTCCCGGGTTACCTTCTCGCGTAGTTCAGATATCCTGGATTTCGTTTTATCTTCGATTCTCCCTCTTTGATCCTTCAATTGCTGCAATTCCTCTTCCATGCGCGCTAATTTGGCGTTCCACCTCTCGACATCTTCACGACGTTTCGCTCTTTCCACATCACGCTGCTGCAGAATCCTTTCGTGTTTGCTTTTCTCATTCTGAACGGTTCTATTCTGCGCCTCCAATTTGTTAACCTGCCGCTTCAAGTCGCTACTAATCTCATCTTTCTCTTTTACTTGCTTCTTCAGCTCATCTCGCCGCTCCTCCAACTCAAGGACAAGCGCGTTGTGCTCCCTAGCTTCTCGTTCTAGCTGATCCTGCAATGCATCCATCTCATTCTGCAGACTCAAGAGACGAGCAGACCAGCCGGGAAGATCTGTATCACCGTCATCGTCAGCGGTGTTTCCCTGTGATTCTTCGGATGTAGAGAATTCCGCAGCAAGGTTCACTGATGATTGAGTTGACTTTCTACCTCCGGGACCTCGTTTAAAGGAAGGATGTGTTGCGCCAGAGTCTTTCGAGAGAGATGGTGCTGAAACGGGCGTCGATTGTGGAGAAGCGATAGGCGTGTATGGTCTGACTATAGGTAGATCGTCTAGTACATGTTCTTCATCGTGGCCACTGGTATGGGCATTGGTAGTTGCACTAGCACTAGCATTGCTGGGCCGACTGTCTCTAGAACCGAAAGAGCTTTGCGGTTTGGTGCGCACGTGCAGAAGAGGACTTGAAGTGTGGAAATTTGCTGCGCTAACGGCAATGATGCATATGTGGTATATTCGACCGGGCAATAAATTTGATATTTCAGCAGCAGTTTGCGAGCGTCTTGTTTCAGCAACTATGACAGAGTGAGCACTCAATCGTGGGTGAATAGAGAGGATGAAGATGAGTGATGGGACTAGGTGCGATGGAAGGAAACAGCCGTACCTTTGACGCCATTGACCTGGACGAGATGCTTGTTGATTGAATTATGTGGATCTGAATGCTTCCATGCGACACGTATTGAGCGACTCGATATTTCCTCAAGAGTAACTTCTGGAGCTGGGGGAATATCAAGACCTAATTTCTCAACCAACAAATCATTCGGGGTCTGAAAGACAAGATATGCGCGATACAGCAACCTGATGCACATGAATAGAATAGTTAGGACTATATTACGCGGGAAGACTTTCGATAACCTCAAAGTTATCAACACCATCGATGACTAGTGATAGTATGAGCATACCATATCAAGGCCCAAAACATGCTCCCCATGACTAGGAAAGCCATGATGCCCTGGACTTGCACTCTCGGTACCACGACGGGATAGTGGTCCGAGACAAGTCGCAGCGACTCATGCATTCCAAAAGCATGGGAAAATCATGGAGTGAGGAGAAGGAATGGAAGCGTAAGAGTATGAAAATAAAGCAGTAAAGTACTGGGATGAATGATAATGCTCAGTGGACGCCAAAAGAGAAGTTATAAAGTTGCGCGTCGTATGAATGAAAATTTGCGGGTTGCGATGGATGGACGCAAGGAGAAAGACAGATGTGGTTGGTTCGGGTAGAATCGTCACTCACTCAGACTCAGAGAAGTTATTGCTGCGGGTAATAAGTCGTCGTAAGAGGGTTATAAAACGGACTAAAGTGTTAAGTAAGTATGAAATGGGGTAGTATTATCATACCATTTTATTTTAGTTAGAGCATTACTATTGTATAAAACAGTTATATTATAGTTTACGCACTTTATATATACAACAGTTATTTTTTAATAAAACATCACCATAATCCCACTGCTCTCAACATCCACCGTTGACGATCCAGACCAACCACAACCACCCATCAATCATCCATCCAACCAACCAACCATTTACCTACTATGTACACTACATTATACAAGTTGTATCAGAATACTGGATGAAGAGCAACCCATTAGATAAGAGGATCACGATTGGAGGAGGTTACTGCTCTGTTTAAACACAACGAGAAAGAGACATAACGAGATTGAGATCGATATCAGTGTCAATAACGGACCAATGCACCGGGATTATTGACAGGTGGTGCTGGAACTGGTTATGCTCGGCCTCTAGTTTCACACGTTTCCTTGCCTTTTACTTCTCGAGCCAACGTTGCCGAACCCTGACCCGCTATTTCGATTCGCTGCGCGTGTGCTGATATACCGTGGGTTCATCATACTCATATACCGCGCTACAGCTGCGTACATCTACCGCCTACAAAGCTTCCGTATAGTATAGCACATGCTCATGCTTTGACCCTCCTCGACTTGCAGTGCATGGCCTGGCGCGCGAGTCTGTCACATGTGCTTGGATCTTCTTACATAGCGCCGATTAATCAATCAGAAATAAGGGACTTAAGAGGGAGAGAAGAGAGAAGAGTAAAACAATAAGGGAGACATCCTAGACAAGAGGAGACGAAGCAAGCAGCGAGAAGGTATATCATATCTCTCTTTCTCTCAACCACCTTCTTCAACGCCCCTCAGGACTAGTCACATATCATTCTGTTGATTTTCTCAACCCTTTCTTCATACGTCTCAGGTACGAGCTGCTGCTGCTGCTGCTGCCTAGTGGCGTCGTGCTCAACCACCTCCAACGGATCCATCCTATATATTCTTATAAAGAAAATTCGCTCGCTCACTCGGTTGTGGTCGCGCTTGCTATTGTTGTGCGACGCACATACTTCGTCATCCGTATCTCAGCACAGAATTCAGTCGTGACTTGTTCAGCGCTCATCAGCTCATATCTCGCCGGGTGATGCAGTACGTTCGCAGTCTCAGTGGTTCCGTCTCGAAGACCTGGAATTCCATCAATCCAGCAACATTGAGCGGTGCCATTGATGTCATAGTCATAGAACAGGAAGATGGTACGATTGTCTGTCCTTGATGGCAAAGCTCTCTTTTCTTGCGTTCATGCTCCGTTCGTTGCTAATGCATCTTCTTCTTCCCTTTTCCTCTTCCCTTCCTTGCATTCAGGAACTCTTGCATGTTCGCCCTTCCATGTGCGATTTGGAAAATTCTCGCTTTTTCGTCCATCCGAGAAGAAGGTATGTTGTGTGGTATATTCAGATCAATTAGTATTGCTTCCATGCTCATACTGTTCGACAGGTGGAGTTTCGGGTTAATGGCGTCAAGCAGAATTACCCCATGAAGTTGGGTGAAGGCGGAGAAGCATTCTTTGTCTTCCAGACAACAGACGACATTCCATTGTCTATGCAGACTTCGCCAGTTCTTTCGCCCACAAGCAGTCCCGGTTCGGATTTCGTGAGAAGAGATACAGATCGAGATACAGATCCGCCATTGCAGGAGCCCGAGTTCCTGGATTTGGACAAAGTTGATGCTCAGAGGCCAACGTCTAGTGGTTCAAGAACAAGTACCGACAAAGGTATGTTCTATTCTGCCTGTCTACTTCTAGTGTGGCTCTTTTCCTCTTTTCCAGCGAAGCTGATCATCCAATCTGCTTTTTACAGATGCTATGTCAGCGTCTGCTGACAACCACTCTTTCTCTTACGATTCCACCACGACATACCACGAAACAACTCAAGTCCTCGATAGATCAAAGTCCGCTGAGATGTTGAAGACGCCTATATCTGGACGCCCACACCGGTCTGCAACTGACAATGGCGAGCCACCTGTCATTCTATCCTCATCATCCTTTACCAGAGAGACAACTAGCATACCACGATCAATAAGCCCTCCACCACTGCCACCAAAGGAAGCATTTTCCCGCGCCATTGCACTATCAAAGAAACTCTCCGTCTCCAACATTCCATCGCAAGTTACCGACAGCGGAGATCTGATGCTCGACATGACCGGGTACAAGTCCAACGAAGATGACGCTCTACGGGCCGAAGCGACCGCGCGCAAGATACTTGCTGAAGAGTTGGAAGGAAACTACGACATAGGAGCACTGATGGATGCAGACGAACAAGGGAACATATGGATTTTCGGCAGCGAGGAGTCGAAAGAGGCAGCAACGCAACGAGGCAGCTTGACTACTGCCCGAATAGAAGACGATGATGCTATTTCAGATCCGGGATACCATAGCGATGCTTCTCGTGGAAGCATAACTTCTGGATTGGCTCAGCGATATGGGAACCACGCTCAGGCACCTACAGTGGTTACCACTGGACGAAGTTCGGAGGGACTGGGGGATCCTAATACGAATTATGCCAAGACATTGCGACTCACCAGTGACCAGCTACGAGCATTGGATCTCAAGCCTGGAGCTAATGAGATGAGATTTAGTGTGAACAAAGCAACCTGCGTTGCTTTTATGTATCTTTGGAGTTACAAAACTCCAATCGTTATCTCCGATATCGATGGAACGATTACCAAGTGAGTGTAGGCATATTGTCTGGAATCTCGTTGTGCTGTCATCAATTGCTAACGACAATCAGGTCCGATGCTTTAGGGCACGTGCTCAATATGATTGGCCGCGACTGGACGCATCTAGGTGTCGCGAAACTATATACGGATATCGTTAACAATGGGTATAATATCATGTACCTGACTAGTCGCTCAACGGGTCAGGCCGATACGACGCGGGCCTACCTGAACGGAGTCCTGCAAGAAGGTTACCGACTTCCAAGAGGCCCAGTTATCATGTCCCCTGACCGAACCATAGCTGCGCTTAGACGAGAGATTTACCTCAGAAAACCCGAAGTCTTTAAGATGGCCTGTCTACGTGACATCTTGAATCTTTTCCAGCGTCGCGAGAATCCATTCTACGCTGGTTTCGGGAACAGACTTACAGACGCTCTAAGCTATCGATCCGTGAACATCCCGTCGTCGAGGATCTTTACTATCAATTCGAATGCGGAGGTGTATATGGACCTATTGAGTCTTAACAAGTATAAAAGCAGTTACGTTTCTATGCGTGAACTGGTTGATCATTTCTTCCCTCCTGTCGGAACTTTGGTGCAAGAAGGTGGGGAGGACTTTACAGATTTCAACTACTGGCGCGATAAACCCCTTGACCTAGAGTATTTCTCGTCGACTGATAGTGAGAGTGATTCAAGCTCAGTTACTGAGCATGATGATGTGGAGTTTGATGAGGAGAATGACCTTGACGCTGATATGCATGAGGAGTACTCGGACGAGGACGACGAAGAAGAGGATGAGGACGATGGCTTCATCGCCAACGGACATTCCCTCAATAACTTACATATACGAGACTCAGGTCACGGATCATCATCGTCCTTAAGCGGCGAGGAAGATGACTACGATGATGGTGACGATGAGAAGGAGGACGAGCAAAGGGTCAGTGCAGAAAGGGGTAGAGATAACGCAGTGCCGGGAAATCGGCAAAGTGGCTCAACTCAGGCGGCATATTCCTCAGAGAGGCGCAATTCGCCCGAAAGAGATTCATGCCTCACCGACCCTCTAGATCAATCTGGATGACCATGTTCTCGGACGTCCGAGAACGGCCTATTTTCCCTTCTCCGTTTCCTTCTTTTCTTTTCATCACCCCTCATCCCTCATTCACCGCACTTCACTGGGGCTCAGTCTTTCACAATGTACGACTCTTCCAATAATTACTTAACGACATCTTGTGCATAACATTTGTTCGGTTCTTTTCTATGTTCTGTTTTGTTGTTTTCCCTTATTTCTCTCCGGCATCGCATTGAAAGCTACCGCCATCGGCTTATCATCGGCTACATAGTCTAAGGCATTGGCACAGCCACTCTTAATTCCTCGATAAAGTTCTCTACCTTCCTGCACCTTGCATCATGTACGCATCGCTCGTGATAGGTGGTTGACTACTTTAAAAACGAAATCATTGCATGAGCAATCCTGCAAAAAAGGTTACGAACCTACACAGCCTGCCAAACGTGATACTGTTGTAGGTAGCTTATTTGCCGGATTCTGAACCATGAGTTCATGAGAAAGAATCAAAAAGTCCTCCGAGTCGGGGAATCGAACCCCGGTCTCCCGCGCTCGTACTATTATGATTAGTGACAAGCGGAAATCATGACCACTAGACCAACTCGGATTTTTATTGACAATAATTCTTCTTCAAGCTTTATCAAGACAGTTCAATATGCAAAGTCACATGACTGCATATACTGTTATCGGCGCTCCAGACCATGGACCTGCAAAACGTCGCGCATTGGATTGACGATCATCACAAGCTCAGTAGTCCATCTGCTTGATTACAAGCGAAATAGCATCCTTTTATATTCTACCTTTAACGGTGCTGCTTGGCTGGTCCAGGCGACCTTGGATTCATTGACAGACGGATCGCCACAGAAACGTGAAATGCTCTGATGCTGTACTATACTTCGTTCTCCCTTCTTTCGCCTACGGTCCTTCTTCATCAAACAGCATCTGAATATCATACATCATGGACAGTCCATCTCCAAATCCTGGCGCTTCCGCTTCGACACAACCTCTGACACCACCAGCCGATGGCACCGGTCCAAACCGTGCATCGATGATAGCCGCAGCGGTGCAGTCCCCAGGCCCAAATAATACCTATGAGGATGTTAGTAAGGAGGGTCAGAGAGTAGAGGCAGGAG
>JAGYHZ010000036.1:0-21960 GCA_024244195.1 Ascosphaera aggregata | reverse complement strand
GGGGAATGGTGTTTAGTCTGCTCGGGCGGGGGAGGCATAGACTGTATCAACGAATTCAAGGCTGTCTTCAAGTTATTAAGGATGTCAAGACGTCAACAAACGTTGTGCTTTGCAAGATACTGATTACTGAAGGGCCTTGGGTGCTTGGTTGATTTATGTCATCTCATTGATCATTAACTCATTCGGGTCTAACTTCATCGCGACCCCCGGTAGGCGGTTTCCCAGTCGATTAATTGGAATACAGCTGCAACTCAATAACAGCACCAGCTCAAGGTAGTTAAAGGCTGCTTATTAGTCGATTCCAGAATGAGTTCCTACTCGCTGAATGATGACAGCGATGCTCCTGGGACACCTTCTCCCGCGCCATCCAACACGAATCGCAATCAGATACCGTCAAGATTTCCTCCACAGACGCCTGGTCGGACTCCTTCAAGAGCAGCATCCTCCCATACTCCCATGCGAGAATCTCCTCTGCGTATGAGTATGCTGGCGCCATCAGTGAAAGGTCTACGACAAGTTGAGAAACTCAATCCAGAATTGTCGGGATGGAAGCAGAAAGCTGTAAAGCCAGACATCAACAATGAAGAATTAAGAGTTCAAATCAGTACACTTCAGTACGAGTTGGAGAATTTGAGGCAGGAAAAAGAGTTCATGGCATTGTCCCATGAGAAGGAGCTCAGGGAGTTGCGCGTTAGAGCTGATGCGGACTTTCGCAAGGCTCAGGTAAAATCTTCCATCTTCTTGCCAGTGTTGTCACTTTTGCTGATTTTTTTGGATCAATAGTTGTCAGAGGCCAATGCCAACAAATCTCAGCATAAAATTGAGAGCTTGCATGCGCAGCTACAGGAGATACAACAAGCAGCGCTCAGCGATAATGCAGACTGCCAGCGACGAATACGAGCGTTGGAGGACGAAAATCGCTCGTTGAAGGAAGACTTGGAAGACAGTATATCACGGGTCTCGAATCAGGAGAGACAGTATAAAAATCAAATCAGAGAGCTTGAGGCGGTCCGTTCAACTCTACAGCAGAGTCTTGATGAAGTGCAGGCTGATCTACAAAAAACGAAGGATACATTGCAAGCTACTCAGCATAAATTGACCGAGATGGAAGGTCATGCCGAATCGTTGGAAACGGAGAATATCAAGTTGAAGGCTGATAGCACAGAAGCGGAAAGCTCTAAAGTGCTGCACCGAGAATTGTCCGAACAATTATCGAAAGTGAAGAAGCTGGAAGCCGAGATTGCACCCTTGCGCAAATCGTCAAGAAAGGTTCAGGTTATTGAAGAAGAGAAAAGATCACTGGAGAATCAGTTGAATTTGATGAAGGATATCGAGGCCGAATTGAACAACCTGCAGATTCAAAAACAGGTGTTAGAAGATGAGAGGCAGTCCTGGGCTTCCCTGCTGGATCCAGATAATGGCAATACCGAATTCGATTCGCCGGAGGCTATCACTAGAGCCCTAGTTCAGAGCAGAATCGAAAACACCTCGCTCATGGAGCGCATTGGGAAGGTGCAAGAAGAGATTATTGAGCGCGATGAGATAATTAGCAGTTACGATGCTGAAAGAATGAAGTTGACCGAAGAATTGAAGAAGCTTAGAGCTGCAAGCACGGCAAGCACTGGCTCCGCTAGTAACGACAGCAAGCTCAAGGCCCGGCTCGAGAGGCAGAGGGCTCTCGCATTGAAGGAGGTTGAATATCTCCGTGCACAGCTCAAGGCAATGGATGATGAGGAATCCACAATGGACCTTGAACAGAACACTAATCGTTTCGACAAGTTGAAGGCGGACCATATCGCCAATTTAGAGAGTCTTCTTACTGAACACCGGAACGAAATCCAGAAACTCCACGAACAGCTCGCAAACATTGAGAAATCAGATGCTACCGTTAAGAGTGAACCTACTCCGGAGCCTGCAGAGGCTCGCGGCACGAAGAGACCGGCTGAGGATGATGTTCCTGACGAGAAGCTGTCTGTCATGATTAGGAAAAACCGAAAACTACAAGATGCTCTCTTGAAGAACGAGCAGGCTCAGGATATGTTGAAGCATGAGCTTAAAGCCGCGAAGAAGCACCTTGCCTCCTTACAGAAATCATCCCGGACTCGTGTCCTTGAGCTAAAGAATAACCCAACGGCCGAACACGAGAAAGTGAAGCAATCCACACTGAACACTCTGAAAGCCGAAAACCGTGATCTAATCGCCCAGCTGAGGGGAAAACATCACCTTTTGAAGGCTGTTCCCCTCAGTTCAATTGAAAGTGTTAAACTTGAAATGAAAGAATTGGAAAGAACCGTTTTCGAGAAGGAAAAGCGTATGCGTCGCCTGAAAGAAATCTGGACTGCAAAGTCTTCGGAGTTCAGAGAAGCAGTCGCCTCCTTGCTTGGCTATAAACTCGATTTCCTACCGAATGGGCGTGTCAGGGTGACATCGATGTTCCACCTGTCTCCTGCATATCGACACGGAAGTAATGATGCTGATGCGGGTGCCAAAGGACCTGGGGACGGAGAAGGTAACTCTATCATATTCGACGGGGAAAACGGTACCATGAAAATATCCGGAGGTCCGAACAGCCTGTTCGCGATGGAGATCAGGGACTTGATTAAATTTTGGGTTGAGGAGAGGAAAGATATCCCATGTTTTCTTGCCGCAATGACCTTGGATTTTTACGATAAAACAACCAGAGCACTGAGACACTGAGGTAGAACGTGATCCGCATTTCTGGCTCGCCTTTAAGTGCGGTGTGGGTTGATTTGTTTATGTTCGTCGATGATTGCGCATATCACAGCACCTGCGTATTGACACGCCGGAAATTCTCCACAACCAGCGCTCTGCGTCATACCATACCGAGGCCATGTAGACCTCATCGGTCGGTCACCACTAATTTGGCTCCTATGAAACGACACCTCTAAATTTGGACTACCAGTCGGCATGTTGAATTCCCCACAGATCTATTCAACGAATGTCATGCCCTTTCCGATGGCGTAACTTAATTGGACGAGCAAAGTTCGCTCTTGTCTGATCTGTTGCGATTCCCTGCAGCCATACATACATCAACATCATGAAAACTCGACACTCATACCTGCTGATATCAATTAGGCGCGGTTACGACTTGCTCAAATCAGTGGAGCTTGGTGTTCCTGGAAGGACGAAGACAGAAATGCAACACGACAGAGGGGTGTTCGCCCCACTACGTGGCATCAGTGCTTGATAATTTGGACTCCTTCCTGAAAATCCAAGCTCGCTGCATGCAGATCCAGCCTCGCGTCAACGGTACACATGATGCTCCTTTCGCTTCGACAATCATCCTAATTCGAATTGTTTCAACCAAATAATGCGAACGTCATCACAATTCTTTACAGCGAGCATGTTGACATACGATCGCATCACGAAAGCCTACTTTTTGAAAGGTTAGCCTTGAGATCGTGAAAGTGATAAGGGGATTTGCATGCTTTCTGAAGCTGTTTCACCTATCATGGCGCAGAGAGATTGGAAGATTCATGAAATCGCTGATTTCTGCCGAAAAAAAGACACGTGCATCTCTTATAGACAGGGCCACGGTTCTGACATGAGAATTAGCGTGCGATCAAGATATATTTTTAATTCCTCAGTGCTCTTAAACACTGATGTCGTCATTGATGCTAACCTATATCAGTAAGTCCCTCACCTCATAGGTTTTGAGCGACGCCTCGCTGATTACGATCGCAGGCTGTGTGCAATTGATGAGAACGAAGGGACTTCTGGATTCAATCGGCTATTCGTGGAAGTGAGCAAGGAGCAACTGCGACTGAGGCAAATTTATGAAACAACATGTGCAGGTCGGGCCGACGTCATAGAGTTAGACGAGACCGAATCTTTGCCTAGTCATCGGGACAAGAAAGAGAACGAAGCAATCGAAGCCAGTAGAAAGCATTGTATCCGCATTTGGTCTGGACTAAATGACTTGATTGGCTATTTGAACGATGTCAAGGACGGCAAAGCTGGACTGCGGGATCTACCTGTTCGAAATCCAAATCTCATACCCCAGGCAATGAGTTCTCTCAATGGGCTCATGGAAGAGGTCAATGGGACGGAACGGGAAGCAACTAAGAGGTGCAACAAAGGTCCCGAAAAAGACCTTCGTTCCAGCAGCAACATCTAGTCTAGCGGGCTTGGGAGTAAGCAAAGAGATGCTCCAGAAGGACATCGGCAGAAAGTGAGACCTCGATCTGGTCGGGAAAAGACTGGAGATCAAGGCCATGACAAGGAGCTGGATATGATTATACACACATCGTGTGACATGCGGAAAATCCGAAGTATCCTAAGATTGCCGCGAGTGACGTCAATCAGATGTGCTGAGAGTCATGATCGCAAGACGACCAGTAGCGAAGGCCTCTTGTGTCCAAGATGTGAGGCACCTTAAAGGTCCAAAATTTGGTACATTTGCGAGAATCGTGGGCACTCTTCTCATTTCCATTTCCGCGCTGCATGGATGTGATTAAGCTTTGGGCTCACGTTGGTTGCAAAATGACGAGGTGCCGTAATTCGCGTTCTGTTATGAAGCGATCACCTTTGCATGCCCGAGTGGCACGCAACCGTCCTTCACTGTGTCACTTTCCTTGTTCGCGTTGATTGGGCTTAACTCCCGCCAGCGAATAATGTTTTGGCGGTAGACTGAGAACTTGACAATGCCGGTATAACATCACATTGGTGGAACATCAATGAAGCATATAAAGATCTGCATCCGCTCAGGGCTTGCGGAGCCCTTTTTTGAGCGGCAGGTCGCAAACACTGTCAACAAGAATAGTATCAGTCGGTAGCTGATCGCTGAACCAAATATCATTTCTTGGATTTCTCAAGGTCATCGCAATGAACCCCGTTTGGCCTGCCGTGCCGCAAACCCCTCGAAATCCTAGATTACCCCAATTACCTGAAAATTATCAGTCTGGACGCATTGCTGAAGACATTGACACTTTGAACAGCGACAAAACTATTCATTATCGTCCGATACATAGGCGGACACATAATTCAGGGCGATCAGACTATTGCAGCCACAATGATCTTGTGAGATGCCAGTCAGGCAGACCACAGAATGTCCCGCGCTGCTCGAGTGATAGCGGTTTAGACAAAACAATCTGGGAGAAAGCAATTTATGTTCCCTCCAAGGAGAAGGGAAAGAGAGAGCAAGGGCTCGTCTACCTTGAAAGGGGTATGAGCATCAGGTGGCATTCTAGCGAACGCGAAGCAGATTCAAGTGGAGTGAGGCAAGGGCTTGCAGATGCCACGCCAGAGTTCGAGATGTCAGGTCGTGGACAGCAAAGACGTACCTCAATGCGGTCGTCAAGTTCGCAATCAGATTCCGACTTGGGATTGTATAGGAAAATGAAACTCCTTGAAATGCGTGATACTGATTGTGATTCAATGGATTCTATAACCGGACGGCCATCAGATATTACTTGGCCCACACATCTTCGGGCCGAAATAGCCGGTTCTCTAGTAAGGAATCGTCCTTGGGGTCTTCGGGACGTGGTCGCTCTCATGACCCAGGGTTTGATTGCCATTGAAGGGACATGAATTACGGCGGCAGTGATTTCTACTAGGCAAAAGCATTACGGACAGCACCCAATCATATATCTTGCCTCCGTCAATGGAAGTCAAGTTTTTCCTGTTATTTGCTCAGGGGCTCCTTTTCTGCTTCGGGTCGCAGCTTATCTCACTCTCTTTAGCTCTATTTACCTGCGTCGTCCGGTGTTGAAGACGGCCAAACAGTTATAGATGATCAATAATGAGCCTTTTCTATAAAGGCCGCTTCCATCACACCGTGAGTAGTACTTGCACTCTTTCGGGCTGCCTTTTTGCGAACGAGCAGCCATCCATCTGTAAGTGTCCGCGGTTTCCGCCAACTTGTGGAACGATAATGATGATGATGGCAGCAACGCTCAGGACGATGACAAACACAGGACTACAGTATTTGAACCCTGCTGCTTTTCTTGACAAAGCAATATCTTTGATCTCAAAAGAAGAACTTGTAGGGTTCGACCGTGTGGATATGATTGGCTTGACGCCTTTACAATGCTCTGCGCTGTAACGTTCAGCCGCTGAGGGAGAACGAACTGTGGCATGGCTTACGCAATCGCAGAGACTTTTCTAGTACTTCGCTGAAGGTCTTATTAATCCCCAGGATGCATCGAAAAGAATCCGCACTTCGGTTCGGTCTATGCCTTGATCAACTTGAAGCGAGGAAGTTGATGTGTAAGGGGCCTTCAAACGCTCGGGTAAAGGCTGTTGTGGCATACAGGCTAATCCCTCAGATTCATCAGTTCGATTTTTGGGGAAGAACGTGCTTAGCATGGTGTGACCGCAAGCGGGAACCCAGAGCCACTGGGAAAGCGTTTCATTAAGTTGAAAGTATTGGTGTTAGTCATTATTGACCCTAGGGAGGAGACACCCCCGAAACATTGGTAGGCGGTCGATTGGCCTATCGTATGCTCTGTATCTGAAGCAACGCACCGTCACTTGTTGCTGAGCGATTCCTCATACGCTCACTCTCCAGCGCACTGCCGCAAGGCACTGCAATATCTGAACTCCTCCTGAGCCAACGCAATGCAACAGTTTCAAGACAAGGCATGCAGCGTGAGCAGATGTGATGGTGCTCAACTATCCGGAAATTGTTTACTTTTATTTATGGGGGTACTCTTTCCGCTTTCTCTGGCATGACCGACAGTGGCCGTCGAGACATTGACTGTACTCACTGTGTCGAGGTATGGATAGTGTGATATACGTCTTGCTAGTACAGCAGGGTTCGTTGTTGTGAGTCATGGTTGTAATGTTGTGTTTATGCGACCATACACACCATTGTTGAAGCACAATTGCATCTCCTCAAATACTACTTTGCCGATACTGAGCGATATTGGCGAATTACCCACGAAGGGTTACTATGCTGACGGTGGATTACTGCAAGACTGCGCGAATTCGGGTAGGCTCAGAATACTTTTGCTCAAGTGCTCGACTCTGAAACATGTTCCGAGATCGCAAGTGAGATCGCTCCGTCTACCCTTGTCAGCTCTCGAGGGAGTTGCTAGTGGTTTGATTTTTTTGAATCAGCAAGGGAGAGCTCTTGAATTCGTATACAAACGTTCAAGCAGGTGATTGGCAATGGCGTGGGATTATCACGAAGGGTGCGGTAACTGACAGATTGGGTATACACATGCAATTGCAGAATGAACACAAGGATGAGACAGAACAATATTTTAATTGCACGGCAGAAAGACTGAGGGATATAAGGACGGGAAAAGCAGTTGGACCGCGGGACAAAATACCGCCATGATGAATGATCGACTATGGTTGTTGCAACCCCACCAAAGATACCGGGTTAGATCGCTTCCATGAGTTCCGATTATAAGGTGGTGGGAGCCGGGTAGCTCTTGACAATATGTTAATTAGGACCTGAATGGCAACTCTACTCCCTCAATCTTTTTTGGCTTGGTTCGCGAAGATGACTCTGTGGCATATTGGCTAATCCATCCTGCCATCCAAGTCATGACCGCCATAATTGAAGCGAGGAAAGTCGATGGAAGTACGACTGCTATTCCGAAAAAAGCAGCACAGGCAATTGTAAAGCACAATGCGCCGATAATGCAAATCGGCAAAGCGAGCGACAGAGCGAAAATCAAGGATCCCGAGATGAAAAAGGTATAGATAAAGACTGGCGGTCCAGCAAATGTTGCCAAAGTGGCGAAGAGATTGGAGAGTACAGGTTTTGATGCAATGAAGTCTGGCATGGTGAACTGAAAACCATAGAAGTCCGGATCTACCTCCATCTGCTTCCTTCTCAAGGCAGGTGGGGTCTCTGCCCTCTGGGCAATCAATTCATCATGAAGTGAATTTTTTGATGACTCTGGAGGTGATAGTGGAGTCAGACCTCTAAAGTCTTTCTCTGCCGTGGGTGATTGAGGCGGCGAAGGCGATTGCGCTGACATAGATGGCGCCAATATTGGAGACATTGGAGGGCTAATGAATGTTTTTGTCGCGTCCTTAACGTATTGGTGGCCGGAAACTTTCAAATTTTGAAGGCCTCCCAACAATCCGGACATTGGCGATAAGACAGACCTTAGAAGCTGCGCTGGCAGTGGTTGTGCTGCTGCCTCCATTTGGCGTTTTTGTTCCTTCGGATCATGATGAAAGTGGATGTAAACAGGCTCGTAATGGCCCTTCTGCTTCTGCCAATGCATCATCTTTTGATGATAAACATCATCGTAATTATAACCCATGATGAAGGATTGCTCGATGGGATTGGTGTACCTTCACAAAATCTCCGTGGGACGAGTAGATTCAACAGTGCGAGTCGTTGAATCTATTAGGACGTAAGGCACGGAGTCAATGCCCAACCGTTGAGCATTCCGTGATAGAAATAATCAAGATGCGATGCTAAACTAAATCCACGGAGATGATGAAGCACTCTGGTCGGACGTTATGGAACGCCATCAGACCAACGACTTTGAATCCTACCTCCCACAACTAGAACAAGAAAGAATGACTGCTGGTTGGGGTAGTCAAGGAAGGGGGAAGGGGGAATTGAATGAAGATATATCAACCGCTGCGGGCAGAAGCAGTTGGTATCGATCCAGAAACCAGCTCGGACACGCTCTTGAATTTGCTTCTCCGATTGATGGCAGATGATTATTATGTTTACTCCCGTATGCGCGAAAAGAGACTCACGCCTGTAGTCTCGTCACGAGTTGTCTCAATAATCCAGCGAAAGTTCGGCGAAGCACCTATGTAGCACCCTGATGCATTAGCTTCATGAGACATTGCTTGTAACATCTTAGCACACTCGTGCATATGTACACACGATTAAGCTGGGGTAGCCACAGGCTAGCGCCATCAGCAATCGTTGAGACGGATCGGATGAACCGTTGTCATTTTCACAATTTTTGGCGACTGGCAGCCTCCCTGGGCTCAATACCATCGTGAAACCAACAGTTGCCGCCCGCGCAATTTAGCAGGCTTCCCACACGTGAGAACTTGGCATTGTCTCAGGCCTTCCAAATCAATAGGTGAAGGAGCCTTCGCCGCCGATACGTGCCACTGCGCATGACAGCGTTGGAGTTGCAGAATGACCACTGGACGTCCAAGCGACAGTTATTCAAATCTGCGCTGGTGCATGTGACTGTATGCAAAACCGAGTAATTACTAGACGTTATTGCTTGTTATAGACCCATCATTCATGCCATCCATGTTTGCTGCGTAATGTGTATACCTCAGTACGATCTGCACGAAGAGATGCTCAACTTCTCGCTCACTTATACCGCTGCCTCGCCGAAGCCCGGCACATGCGACATGACTTCACAACTCTCGTAGCTGTGCGGCGATGTTGTGGGGCTCGTGTCAGGTTGATTATGGTCATCGGCAAATGCAGGTGATAACACATGCAAGAGCAAACCGCTCGTGAAGGTAGTAGCACCTGTGATGCTCGACGTTTTCAATGAGTTACTTTAATTCTTGGGAGTCGTTTTACTTAGCGGAGCGGCAGGTATTGTAGCGCATGGACTGGCCAAGGTGCACGATCAACAACTTGGTAACCCGTAGATATAGAGCGCCAGCTCATGATCACCTTTTATCTTGAAAGCGCATTGCGGGGGCCCACTCACTATTACGCTTGACCATTAGTTCGGAATATGATCCAATATGGTACAGAGAGAGCGGTTTCGAGCCTCCTGACACCTGGTACTCATAGAAGGAATAAGGAGTATACTGTGGTATTCCGCATCCTGATGCCTCACATGCAATTGTTCAGGCAGAAGCCTGATGTCGTGGAAGCGGGGAGCGTAGTATGAAAAGGACACCAACTGCGGACAACTTCTGCACACCAGATTCCTCTTCAGAGATAATCTGCTCGAGCAAGTGATGGAGTTTGTAAGCTTAGGGCATGTTATCAAGGGGTTCCTACTGCATCCCCGGCGACACATATCTGGAGCGCGAAGAAAAACGGTTCGGCGTTGAAAGGACGTGCATATTTGATGTAGAGATCTCAGCAGGTGTGCGCATCCAGATTGATCAACAGTGTAAAGGGCTTATCGCCGCGGATATTTCGATCCAGCCCGGCTTATTCAAGCACGTCCTTCGCTCAGATGGTCGACGAAGGAGGTCATAAACAGCGAGCTTCCTATCATTTTCCCCGTGGATTCTCGTCAACTCTCTTACCCCCACTCTTTTCCATCTCCTCCGCCATCATTTGACTCCATCGAGTCCACTTTGAGATACATTCATGTACCATTCGTATCTTGCTCGCCTCCGCCGGGATTTCGAACCACTCCTGATGTTTCTGTCCGCAATGGTTGCAAGGCTTCTGATATCTCACACGCAGTTCATCAAGCTCAATATGAATCAGATGCTCAACTTTGTGACAGTGTGGAATGATCTTATCCCGTGGTACTTTCGAGTTGTCGACGGCCCCGCTGCGGGCAGTTGTGGGCTCGTCGGAGAAAACATCGGGAAGTGGCTGCCCACTGAAGTAAGGGTAGTATCGCATAAGCGTCAGAGTATGAGCACATTGGTCTTTCCATTGCTTCATTCGTTGTTCGACATTAACCGCTCTACCAATTTTGAGTATGATGCAATCCTTTGTCGCACCGCTATTGTCTTCAACTGTCTGGGGAGGTACGCCGGCAGCTTTCATGACCTCTGCTGTTGATACTTTGGAACCATCGGGCAATATTGTTTGACCACCTTCAACACGGAATGACGGGATAAGCCTCGACGCCCAGTTTCTGCTCGGCTTGTTGTGACCAGGAACATCAGGAGTTACCCAGCACATGTAGATGTATCCGGGAACATCGCGATCAGACACGGGCACCAGAATCTCACGAAGAAGCTTTTGAGCTGTCTCCGGCAAAACGTGCTTTGGAATCCAGTTGAAGTAATCCGCGGTGGTTTGTGGTAAGGTCAATGGCACTGACGTTCCATTGTACGTCTTTGGGTCGGGAGCGACAGGTCCGGCATCAGGGTCGTAGTCTGAAGATGAGGAGAAACGATGGAACAATTTATGCCTCAATCGTTCTTCTTTGTTTTTCAGGTTCAAAGCAACGTTCAAGTGCGCACCCTGGCCCGTCGTATCCTTAGTTACTTTGACCCGGCCGCCAAATAGAGAGTACTCCTTCTTCTTGCCGACCACAGCTGGCTCAGGCGGGATATCATTGACCAGATTCATGCGCCCAAAGCTGTCAAAAAGCTCTTCTGTGCTGGAAATTTTGCGTAGAGGTTTCCCGCTCAGAGGCCTCCCGCTCAGAGGCTTCCCACTGGAGTTTGGTCTGTTATGATGTACCAGTGGCCTGGGGCTCTGATGTGATGAAGAAGAAGTACTAGGCGAAGCATTTGATGGCTTCGAGGGCGTCTTCTTCCTAGGTGTTTGAGGACGCCTTGAAGATTTGGGCTTCGTAACAACCTCGTGCTTCTGATGGTCTGACCCTCCCTCTGATTCCAGAAAGTCGTCCTCGTACTCTTCATCGTCATCAACAATGAAGTCTCGGTCGTCACTATCACTCTCTCCGCCCTTGGCTTCCTTTATATGCTGCCAGCAGTACACCTTCCCCCGATATCTTTGTGAGACAGGTGCCTTGCGAGTGCATTGTGTCCTTTTCTTGGTTAGTCCTTGACATTGGATTTCTTCCGCTTTGGCCATTGTTCTTGATTATCAGAAGACTTCAGCGTGATCCCTCTGGCAAGCGCTAGCTTCGTGAACCCCTCTTTCCCACGCAATCAGCAGTTGTTGATTTGCCCTTGGAAACCTCCGCCATATCAACTTACATATGATAATCACAAATCCTCTTGAATCGATGGATATCAATTGTCGCATTTAGGAAATCGATTGTTTACACGGGCAAGTCATGATCCGTGCGTAATGCAGCGATTTGGCAGCAACAAAAAATGAGTCTCCAGCAATCCTTCGATCTGCTCACAAGGGATAGCCACTTCTCTCTTGAGAAGAGTCATTTCCTCCTCTGTATTGCAGTGAGGAACGCAATGAGAAAGTGAGAATGCCATGATGTCCCGCCTTTACAACGCATCAATGCCCCGTATTGCAGGCCAAGCGAAGTAAAACTGGACGCCTGAATGGCCCACTTTTCTTCCCATTGAAACAGCTGAATATTGCAAGAGTCCGAGAGAGGAGCAGGGCCACTAGGCAAGGCTAGGGGCATTTCTGCAGCTGCTCCGTCGAGCCTGATGGTAGTTGATATAATAATAAAACGGCGATTGCGAAGGTCGAGAAGAATGGCGAGAGAGGGACGGAGAAGAAAAGGGCCAAAAAAATGAATCACTGCCCACACTCAGAATCGAACTGAGGATCTCTTCATTACTAGTGAAGCGCTTTACCATTAAGCCATGCGGGCTTGCACCTACTATAATGTAGTTTAGAATATTCATGATTATCGATGTCAAAGTTCAGTCGAACTTCGTACGTGATTATGTGAAAAGAACGACGACAGGGAAGAAAGAATAATCACAATGATCCATTGCAAAGATGTTGTAGAGCCTAGGTACGAATGCTTGCTCAATTACACTGCCTCGAGCAGTTGGTTGTTTCATGGAGGGCTGCCACTCAATTTTTACTGTCTGCTCAGCCCAGTCACATCAAGTCACAACAGACCATTCCATCCGGTCTGCCATCACCATCCCTAGCAGCTTTGGCGGGGTCCCTTGCGTTCACTATCCATTTGTACCCGGGACCCTCATACGCAACCATTCTTATAATATTCCTATCGTAGTCTCCCTTCAACCCACATCTGGGACAAGTATTGGAATTGACACGATGTGTAGGACCTGGATGAACAATCTTGCCGGTCCTGAGAACGGGACAATTCGAGAAGCCGGCGTTTTTGGCGCAGGGATGTCCGATTGCGAACCACCGATGATTGCAAGGAAGGGCTTGGAAGTAGAAGACGACGCACATTGTGCCTTCGATGTGCGAGAGAGGAAAGAGTATGAAGTTGGGGTCTGAGCCGCAATGATTGCTTGCTGAAACGGAGTCAAATGTGTCCGAATGGGTTGACTGAGTATGATGAAGCGGGGATAAGGCTGCGCGGCGTAGTGTAGCAGTCCAGTGGCAGGATTGTTAACGATTTCCAACGACTGTAGACCGGGCAGATGGAGAAGTGAAGACAAACTGGTAGGAATAATAATAAGAGCAGACGAGAAGAAGCACAGATGGAGGTTCCGACGATTCGCACTGTGTGTAGCCATCCTTAAAAATCTATCTGACCAGTACCAATTGCGTGGCCTATCACCAAGCAGACAATCTGGCAATCATGGTGTGGGCAAGCGAGGCAGGTGTGAGGGAACGTAAGGTATCAATTGCCGGTACTGATCTTCGTCTGCATCACCCCATCACCAGATGAGAATTGAGGGGCGCGAATGTTCTCAAGTTTCACAGAGAGTAGTGAGATTCCATTCTTCACTATTTTTCACTCTCGCCAGAATCGGAGTCTGCTGGTTTCTGAGCAGCTATCATGAGCTCATATAATTGACCTATCTGTTGATCTGGGAAGAAATGTCAGACGGCATGACCTCCGATCTCTCAAAGGACTTTCAAGCCATTGCATTCTCCTACCATTCATATGGTCGATGAGATTCTGATCGATCTTCTCCCCTCTCCAAACATCTCCCTCCAGTTTTTGAGCATACACCTGCCACTCTGTAAGGAATCCAACCTGTGCGAAATCACTGTTAGCAAACTGCAGTACTGTAACATCACCCGAACCTCATGTCAGTTATGGAAGGCGTCAATGCATCACTTACAATATGTACAGGATTCTCCACGTCCTTGTGAAGTCTAAATTCAGATTTCACATACTCATCACCCAGCAATCGCATCTCTGGAGGTAACATTTTCCTATGTGTCCTGAGGATCCGACGATACAGCTGCAATGGCGGTAATAGAGCAGACGAGAGCGGATTCAAGGCCGAGCCTCTGGGAGAGAGGGATGACGCTTTTGCGAGGAAGCGAAAAGAATGGCGCATGGTAAGTAGTGACTACTCGGAAAGACAGAGAAACAACATTAAGATACCCAAAGAATGAAGGACGCGATCAACTACCCATCTAAGAAAGTCGATGCCGGTAGCCGTTGAGACCATCCTTTCTCCCAAAGCCGAATTCTGAGTCCGCGGAGGTGAAACCGATGTCAAGCCGTGTGGAACGAAGAAAAGTACTCCACAACGTTATTTCTTCATGCAAAACTTCACAGCACGCTTTATTGATCAAGAGTCTGGATTGAGAAGTTGAGCTCCCATCTCAACGATGATCGAAATCTGGTCCTAAACTCCTCTTGCATCTATCTGCTCAGCCATTGATCGGACAACCATGCTACCAACACCATCAACCGATCATGTCTCCTTTCGCACCATTTACGAACCTGCTGAAGATAGCTATCTCTTCCTTGACACATTATCTTCAGAGTCAGAATCACTCTGGCTACATGACCATTTCACGTGGGTCAGCAATGTCGATCATCGTGAAAGAGCTAATGCACCTCCATTAGTTGTCGAAGTCGGTACTGGTTCTGGAGTCGTTCTAGCTTTTGCAGCAGCAAATGCGCAACATATCTTTGGCAGAAATGACATACTTGCTTTGGGAGTCGATATCAATTTAGATGCTTGCGATGCTACCAGAAAGACGGTCAACAATGCCATCAATGAGAAGGTTGATCAACCGGTCTCAGCTCGGAGTGCAAATGGGCCTGAGTCAACGGTAGGAAGGCCATATCTTCTATCAACAATCCACGGCGACCTGTGCAACCCTCTGCTTCGGAATTCAATTGATGTCCTCTTGTTTAATCCGCCTTACGTCCCGACAGCTGAGCTTCCTGCCACATCGGTCGACCTCGATTTGATGTCAAAGTTTGATCGAGAGTCATATCTGCTATCCCTATCTTACGCAGGTGGCGATAGAGGAATGGAGATTACAGAAAAGTTGCTTGCACAGATACCGCATGTACTTTCAGAACGAGGCGTGGCGTATGTCCTATTTTGCAAGCAGAATGATCCGGAGGAAGTTCAGCAGAGAATCAGAGGTTGGGAAGGAAGTGGGAAGTGGCATGCTGAGATCGCAGGCAGTAGTGGAGAAAAAGCTGGATGGGAGCGGTTGATTATTATGAGAATTTGGAGGGAGAGTGATGACTGAAAGCTTATGGAGACCTTGAGAGGAAGGGCTTTAATGCGTGAAGTGTATTGCATTGAACTGCTTCGGGAGATTTGCGTAGCGAAGCATGTTGCAACCGTGCAAGATCGCTGCTTCTCTAGTCAGAAGAAAAAAAGAGTTCCTCAGCAGGTCGGTAACGTCAACGGAACTCGATTGGTGAGCTATCTCTCGTACCGAAGCCATAACTTCAGACCAGCCTAGAAATGAGTACGTGGTCAGATCGAGATGACCCATCCATGAAAGGGGACGGAAAGGGGGGAAGACGTCTACTTGAAGTGTAGGCACTCCATTGCCGTATGAAACGAAGACAAGCTTCTGTAGCATGAAGCATGTGGAGGTGATGATGATACCGATATACGGAAATAGAGACACCGTGATATGCTGCTATTGAAAGAATAGATGAACAAGATAAAACATGCAATTTCAAGGTAATGCGAAGTGTTCTCATTCCGATGGCGTCTGAGTCTCTGCAATGTCATCTTCTGATTCCTGTCGGTATTTGCGCCACATTTCTTCCAAAGGCATCTTGGCCAAACACCCCATAAAGCATCAGACTCATTTGTCAATTAGCCACCTACAAAACAAGTAGGCAGAGAACTAGCTGCGTTACAACCTGGCTCAAATATATCCCCCGCGCAAAGCATGCTCTCCAGCTTATAAGGCCCCGTGCGTATTCTGCAGAGATTTTTAGAAACCACGACCCCTACCCCTTCCACGCCCTCTACCACCACCCCTCCCACCACCTCTTCCACCACGACCCCTATCTTGCTCTTTCCTAGCCTTATTCTTAGGTTTCGGCGTATCGTCGACAAGCAATGTATCGAGAGGTAGACTGTCTGGCAGAATGATGTATCTGACTGTTGAACCACGAATGTTGATAGAATCTAGAGGGATAGGATCTCGGTTCTTTGGTGTCATTTTTACGGCACGAAGTGCGGTGTTCATTTGTGGTGAGACGGACATTATAGTGCCGTGAACGATCGTGCCTGCCAGAGGAAGGGGAAAAAAATCAGAAACGATGGAGGGTTTTGTTAGTTGAAATGACGTAGGCAGTGGATGATAGTATTGCGCGTATATCCATAATCCGTTCGATCGCGCGAGATATTAGATGTCAGGCATAATTAACGATGAAAATCGCCAATTAGTCAAGAGGGCTTTCAGAATTAGGAAGCGCCATTATCGAATATCACGCGTGCATCCTGAATGGGTAGAAAATGACTAGAGGTGAAGCATTACCATCTTTGAGCTCAATGGTGACCGTCTCATTCGTGCATTTCATGAGAAAGCTGTCAGGCCAGTTAGCATGCAATCGGATTAATCACCCTAACGCGTGACAAGGTGTAATACGATGATTACAAAAAGGAAAAAAACAAAAACAAAGGAGAGAAAAAAAAGACGGGCGACCAACTAACCGTACTAGCTTCATGATGAGGACTGAAACTTGCGGAAGAACGAAGATGTATGCAAAACGGCAGTCGCAAGCGGAATATGGAACAAGAAAGCCGAGTATGCCCCTAGATGCAAATGCTGCAGACGTATGACGCGTGTTTAAGGCGATTGATAGGTGTTTAGTCTCTGGTTGTAGAGATGATATATATAATTTGATATCCTCATCCTCTAACTTCTTTCCTTGCGCGGATTCATTCGTTCGACGTCAAGCTTCCATCTGCAAATCCTCCGCAGTCTCCAGTCCGAACGCGATCGATTCCGCAAACGATCGGTGACTGGCACGTGACCTTGATGCTGGGCATGTACTTGATTATCGAGTCTAGTTGATTACTACGGCGATCATCTGATGAAATGATACAGCAATTTCAGGACAGGATGACAGTAGTATTGGTAACATTGCCCCTTGGAACGACGATTATCAGCGCTGCTTATGCTGTCATCCTGATTCATTCATGCTGCACTGGAATATTTCCATGCCGCAGATGGATTGGCATGACTCGAGCGGCTGCGAGTTCATGCTTTCCTTTACATGGCATCACATAAGATATGGGCCTATATGTAACCGCCAACAACAGCTGAAAGCAGTCAAGAAATCAACAATGCGCAGCTCTTTATCTATCAACCCAATGCCCTCGTCCCTATTCTCATCCCAATTCCCATCCTTATCACTCATCCCTACCACTCATCTCTTCATCCCTCGAATACTCTGAAATCATGTATGACCATTACCTAATCATGCGCTAAACCAAATTTGTAAGCGAACACGAATCCACACAAAGCGCATCCCAATCGGGAAAAGGCCGCAAACGGATTATCGGCGCAACGCTGTGAGAGGGGAAAGGGAAAGGGAGATGAAGTATTACTGCCCTGGGCTAAAACTTCTCCCGACCACTACACCACCACCATCATCATCACCGACCCTACCCGTTGAAAGTCTTGAGTTTCGCTGAAGCAGCAAGACCGTCAGGATGCCTGTATGTGCGCGACCTGTTTTTGCACTTGTTTTCGAGAGAGGAGATATGCGCAGTTTCTATACGCTATATGAGGTGACGCAGTGGTTGGTCAGGATGGACGAAACAGGGACGCGCAAGAAAGGGACAAGGGGAGAGCAGAGTCAGCGGAAGGGGGCACATTTTTCTATAACGGCGACAATGAAGCTATCATATCGACCTGTATACTGATTATTTTTGTCTTGGACGCAAATCAGAGCCACAAGTCTTTCCGTACCAAGCAAAAGCTTGCGAAGGCGCAGAAGCAAAACCGCCCCATCCCTCAGTGGATTCGTCTCCGGACAAACAATACCATCAGGTAAACTAGGACAATAGCTTGAATACACGGTTATGCGGAATGTCAACGGCATGGGCCTTCCTGAGCTTTGCGACTGCGATATGTGATTGGCACAACGAGTGTTTATTCGAAATATGGGACAGCAGCGGAACGACTATCTGGGAACATCATTTTGCGCAAAAGCGAACGACACAAGGCACGAAACAAACTGGCAGATTGTTTGCAGTTCACGGCGCAGCAAATCCGCGATAAGGATCCAAATATCGACTTGACGTTTGGACTTCGACATTCGCACATGTCAGGAAATGACACGCTTGCATATCCTCGGTTCAGCTCAGGTCAACCTTCAACTTAAGCAGATTGCGCCGCCACGACATCATCATAACCGATAGTATTGAAATAACGCAAACTAACGTTACCTTTTATCTTCCGCACAGATATAATGCCAAGCGGAGACACTGGCGCAAGACTCGCCTCGGCATCTAAATGGCTGATTCCAACATCTTAACTAAGGCAGCAGCAACAGCAGCAGCGATAACTGCGGTCTTGATAGACGATTCATACAATATATTTTTTCCTTACTCAGCGACCGAACGTTTTCATCGTCAGGGACTAGTGATGATGCTTCGTTAAAAGAGAAAAAAAAAAGAAACAAGAAGAACCGTCTGTCTACGATGACATGGAATTATACCATTTTTTTCCCTCAAAAAATACCCGTTTTTTCCTTCTTCCAATTACTTTTCTTTCTCTCCTTCCGACCTTCCAATCCGTTTTCAATGGGTGAAATCTTTATCATGAACTTGTCAAGACATTGCAGCTACAGATATGGATGCATGCCACCTGTCTGCAGTTGTATGATCGGTCTTATCTGCTGGTCGTGTTGCTTGTTGCTGTGCCAGTGTCGGGGTCAGGGTCCGATCTTGACAAGTGGTCAACTTCAACGTAAGCTATTCGTTTAGTCCGTTAGCTGTGAAATTGTGTTTGCTGCGATCCATAATTTGAGATGATTTTCATGGCAGATGGTAGTGGTCCTTAATTTTTCACCAAGTCATACATTGCTATTGCTACTATTCCCGCTTGCAAGTAGTTATAGGGTAACCTTGTGGGAGTGAATTTCACAGAAAGCTATCTGTAAATCAGGGCGAGAATGTTACACGTCTTGCGTCCAATTGAATATGCATCTTCTTCTTCCGCAAGCTGGTTGCATTGTGTAGACGTAGATGTATAATGTTGGGCACCGCCAATCCGTTCATCAGGTGTATGCAAGTAACATATGCGTGTAACAAAACGACAAGGGTGATATCTTAATAAAAGCAGCAGGACGGAGTCGGGTAGGCAAACACAGTAAACGAACAACTCATAGTTGTCCGCTTATATGTCTCCTCCATGAACAAGACATGTGCAAGACATGATTAGTGTACTCATCTGCAAAAGCAAGCAAAAGCAAGCAAAGAAAAGACAATGGAGGGAACGCCAGTGGCAGAACATGTGAAGCAGCAATGAGATTGCGAATGGGAAATGAAGGCATTTCAACAATCGAGAAGAGGCTTAACGATCCTCAGCCCACTCGTTCTCACGACGGATCTGATCCTCTTCTTCGGGAGTGAAGTCATTTTGAATGTTGAAGGTCTTGCGAATCTCTTCGGGAGATTTGCCCTTGATCATATTGGCAACGGTTTTGCAACCGATATCAAGAAGTCCCTTGATATCCATGTAATTGGCAGCCTGTTTACAAGTTAATTGGTCAGTTCCCTCCGTCATCTGTTCCAATGTCTTTGTTTCTTTTTCTCTTTTTTTTTCTCATTCCTCCTTCATCCCTTCCTTTATGCACCCTCAACCGAATCCCGAACGTACAAGAATAATTTCGAACAACATTTCTTGATCAACCTGCATGAACTTCTGGTCCCATTCATCGATATCGGTAGTCCGTCGTCGACTGTCTGCATCGTCATTGTCGCTGGTGACGGGATCGTTCTTATGATGCTCGCACCATTCAATGACTTTGCGAAGAACGGACTCGTTAACATTAGTGAGGGGAACTGGACCGACATTGTCGCCTAAATCTTCGAGCATGTTTTTTAGAAGGATAGATCGTTCCGCAACGGCCTTGTCTGTATTTGAGAGCAATTGGACATTAGCTAGAGTTGTGATATTTCCACCTGTTATTTTTTCATCCCCATTTAGCACTGATATATACGAACCAACTTCGATAATGACGCCATCGGAGCTTTGCAACTTGAGAGTTGTGGACATATTGAATGGAAGATCGTGGGGGTAAAAACTGAGTTGATCAACAGAAAGAACGCAGTTGGCGCTAATAGTAGATTGTAATAATTGCAACAAGGCTGAAAATAAGCAATGAAGGAAAGATGGATGAGACTCAGTATTTAGAGGCAAGATCGCCGGACTGTAATGGCAAAGACTAAGCGTGTCAGCGGGTCATTATATAAACACTGGCTTGCTAACCAGCTACATATCGCACCGGCTGGAATGAAAGAGAAAGGCTCGGCCTGGCCTAACTAAGATGCAACCATCCGCGCGCGCAAAAAATTGCACGAAAGCACGAACTGGCCAGTGCCTGGAAGAATCATAACTTTGCAACATACAAACCAGTAGAGTAAAACAGTGATAACAATCGTCCTTATGCGATGAGTCGGTTTAAAAAACCTTCAAGTACATATAAGTAAATAAGTAGTACGTCGTAATAAGTATGGTTTTGGACGTTCGGACTATCAGATAGATGGATGGACCGATGTTGATGTACCAGTACGTACTACTATATATGATGCCGAGATATCTATCCTCCTACCCTTTTTGGTAATTACCCTTCATGTTGTAATCCTTTGGTTGCCGTTGCTGGAGGCATGTCAGCGTGAGGAATCAACTGAACCGGTTTGGGTAGCCTCGGTAAAATATATGTTCCGTGATGATGACAGAATAATGTCGGCATGACGTCATCCCTAATGTCTGGCTGGATTTACACTAAAGGTACCACACTACTACGCTACGTACCACGTACTATCTACGTATCGTTCAATGACTATGCGGATAATGATGATCATCATCTTGTCATTGCCAATTGACATCAAGAGTCATCCTGAAATAATACACATGAAGAATGAGATGCGTTGAGGGGGGCTATATGTCATGTCAGTTGATCATGGCAATCAGGTAATGCATCTCACCATCATCATCACCATCACCTGAACTGTCCACCCCGTACCAAGTAAGGATGATTGAGGACGAATTCCCCCCTGAATAGGTGCTGAGAGGTCAATTGATTGAGCTGCTGCGAACGGACGAGACCGATGTCAAGTTTTATCTAACGCGAGACGCCTTTGAATCAATTTCTGGTCACTCCTTCCCTGCTATGAGCTATCATATCTCTGTCGTACTGACTTGGTAGCTCTGAGTGCTCTGAGCAAAGGAAGGGAAAGGAAAAGGAAAACAGTGAGGATGGAAAGATCGAAGCAAGCGATAGATACTTCTTCTTTCTGGTGTCACTTTAAACTCAATCATGTTGCTCCTTCCTATCATCATGCAAGCGAATGCTCCCCTCAGTTTGTTTATATCTTTGCTCTCAAATCTCTTCCTCTTCTTCTTCTCCTCTTCCTTCCACCGTCCCCTCAGCGTCATTCGTTCCTGAGCAATCGTTGTATGTCTTATCGCAGTATATCTTAGTTGTTTGTTTCATGCATCAGCTTTTACTCGCTGTTGAGGTGCTTCTGATTGTCTGCATTTTCACCGCTTTGATCTGCTTTCTCTACTTCACCGGCTGTGGAATTCGTTGCCTGGACTTTTATAGAGAATCATACTGTCCTTGTCGTGAGTTATCTGACAGATGTATTCCTCCTTACCGCTGACGTGATAATCACCAGACTAATATCCATTCTCCCTAGCAGTCAAGGAGTCAAACGCGGAGGTTCACGAACGTGGACACGAGTTTCAAGAGCCAAGATAATTTGTATAGCCATCATGCATTTCAAATGGATGGCATCGGCTTTGACCATCTTCGCTCTTGCTGGTGCCGGCGTTAATGCTGCAGATGCTCCCAT
>JAGYHZ010000359.1:0-11571 GCA_024244195.1 Ascosphaera aggregata | reverse complement strand
CAGCGAATTGATCGTCTCCGAACTGACGTTCAGGGAAGTCTCAAACAGCTGAAGGCGAGAGATTTGATAAGATCTACAGATTCAGCTCCACCGCGGTATTTCCTGATTCGGCTTAAGCGATTTCAACGGGCGGCCCTTGCCGCTCAAATGCGTAACCTGATTGGCCAGAATGAAGAATACAGTTAAGCTTATTTCGACAGCTAATTGCGCTATGTACAGCATTTCTCTCGCGAAGGCCATTGCGTCTGGTAACAGCCGCATCAGGCATCTTGGGTAAGACAAGGTGCCGCACGCTCTTAACAGTATGAATATGGTCGCACTAGCAATCTCCTCTTCGATCTATTTGTGGGTCAGTCTCAGATAGTGGCGAATGTAAGGCCCCCGCAGATTGGAGACGGAGCCTGCAGTTGGTGGTCATCTAGACCTGAAGTTATTAGCAGCACTGTAGCCATTTCCCAAGTGGTTAACACTGGACTATGCTCACTGGCGGCTTGGAGTCATGGGTAAGAATCAGTATCAACGAGCATCAATGCCGTTGTTGCTTCCGGAAACGCTCGGCTTCTGCTTCCTCGGTAGCGAAGTAGCGACCAAATGAAGTATGGACACTTCTCACTGGCATCGCTTCATGACTTTTGGACAGTCAGCAACAAGCATGAAACCCGCTTGGCCTGCTAAACATTCTCCAATAATCGGACAATTGCAGATTGCAGAGGTGAGAGAAAAAAGGACGGACAATTGCAGATTGCAGAGGTGAGAGAAAAAAGGACGAAAAAAGAAGACTCCGATAGGGGGAATCGAACCCCCGGCTGCTGTGTGAGAGACAGCGATGTTAGCCACTACACCATATCGGATCTTGCTCGGTTTTGATTTCTTTCATGCTCTGATGCTACTATACACGTCTGGGACGTGTTGGCGGGAGGAGCCAGGGATATCGGATTTTTTGGTTGATTAATTTATTGAATTCGTTCACGCCTACACTATCTAGTGCTGCCATACAGGTCTTAGGACGTATCAGGTGGGAGGACCCGGGGCAGGCAGCGAAGGGGACTGCAGGTCTTTCTGGCTGAAGCTGCCTCATTCACTCCCCGACAGCGGGGGGAGATTCGGGATTTTTGTCGTCAGCATAATCATAGATACATTATAACCTACTCAAGGTTTCACAATTTCAATTATCGCAAGCTTCGTTACTGCTAGTTCTCACCAATCCTAGTGATTTGAGATTTGATGGGCTTTAAGAACCTGTTTGAGCAGAGACCATTTTCTATGAGTGCCATACTCTAGGATGATCATTCACAAGTAGGAAGCTGCTCTCCCACAGTCTATGAGCTAGTTATAAGATGGCAACGATATGTGCAATGATAAGTCGTATCGTTGGAAATGGGAAGGTAATGGGAGCGCTAGACTATGCATAACTTGACTAGGAAGGAGGGAAAAGGAAGACATGCAGCATGAAGGCCTGCTTTCGCAGCTTCACAACGGCGCGTCCCTGCCAATATCGCTGAAGTGTTTCAACTCCTCTAAAGCCTGTGTATCCTCCTCCCAAGCATCTCTACCATTAGTGACAATATATTCAAGCACCTTGTCATCAGCCCGATTGCAACGAGCTGATAGCTCCGACACCAGAATCTTCTCATTGTAAACAAGATGGAGCGACATCCAAATGTTGGGCTGCATTTCATGAACCCACTCCGCCAGTTCTGCGATCTGCCCATTGAGTTTCATTTCTAATTCTTGCCAGTAATCCGCATCTGCATGGATGATCTTCTTATTGTTTGCAACAACATCGGTCGCGCATAAATGGGTAAAGATCTCCTCTTCAATCTCCCGTAACAATCTGCCACCGAACCCTTGGCGCGCGAGCTGCAATGCTCTCAGGTCATCTCGCAACTTGATTTTAAGAAGCAGCGTTGGCAGGGCCAGGCCATACTCCGCGTAGTAGGCAGTCAGAAATGCCACATTCTCAAAGGGGTCTGCATTCTTCTTGTCCATAAAAGGCTCCTTCGGATTGCGCCAATTAGTAGCGAAAGAATTCGACGTCACGCCCCACCACGATATGAAATCATAGCAGTCTTGTTCCTGATTCAACCGGAGAAAGAGATATGGCACGATAAAGCGTAGACCGAGATCATCTTCACGATTCAGATGTAGCATCTTCAACATGTGTTGTAACCTTAATTCGACGCCTTTCCTCGTACCAACCGCGTAAAGGGCATCAGCAAATTCTTTGCGTCTTCTCAGGTATTGCTGCGTTTCCCGCTCGCTCCAAAAACGAGCCACTTGAGTCGTGAAGTAGTTTTCAGGGGCTTGCTTTAGTCTTAGTTCCAGACCCTCATAATCTTCCCGAGCAGACGCGACACTTATGCACATAAGTTGGTGTTTTGGAAGGTCTTGCGCTTCATGCTCCCTCGAGCAATAAAACATGACGCCACACCCGTGGCACGGGAATAGGTTGGGCTTCCGGTCACCACAAAGACCACAGCCGTCTCTCAATGGCAGTGAAGTACAAGTACGTTTGAAAGCAGGGTTGGGCGTGTCCTCAGCCATGTGTACTTGTAAATCGCAGAGCCGGAGTCTAGGCATATCGTCAGCAAGCACCCAGTCCGCGCTCCGCAAGATCTTGAGATATCATCACTCTAAGACTTACCGAACGGAGTATATTGAGGGAATATCCGGGGTATCGATCAAATCAAACCAAAGTCAGGCTCGTTCTTACCCTTCATAGAACAGGAAATCAGACAACTAAGATCGGCCTTCCGCTGGGATCAAAGATATACGACGGCAGTCATGTTCGAATGCATAAGTCTTGAAAGGTCATAATAACTTGTGTGTCTTGATTTGCATCCCATTACATTCGGTGTATTGACAGTGTACCCCTCCCCATAGCCATGCGTCGTAAGGATGTCAACTCCAATTCAAACCTGTTAAAGTACATCTTTTCGATATGAAAAGGTCGTTTTTGGATGCATGTGCTGAAGACCTGGAAACCGTGGGAAGACAATTCGTTCATTGGATGAGCTTCGACGTCTCACAGCGAAACTCAATGGAAAGCCACACCAAGACACATGCCAAGTCGAGGCACAAGAGAGGAACACGTAATGGACAAGATAAGAGTTGCGCAAGATGTGGTAAAGAAATAATTAAAGAACGAATTGCATGGGCAATACCACTACCGTTCGGCGTAAAATTGAGGGTTAGATGGTAGAATTTCAATGTCAATTCAATGTTCATCTAAACTGTATGACAAGAAGAAGGGCGAGAGAACGTAGTAGCCCTGAGAAAGCCAATTGTGATGGTACTCAGAATCAATCAACAGCGCGACGCAAGATACAATGCAAATAATCCGTGCGGAGACATAAAAAAAAGAGAAAAAGGGGACAGAGAAAGGAGTACGTGAAATATGAACAATATTTGGAGAGAAACAAGAAGACTTAAACACTGTTGCGAACACGGGGAATCTCAAAAGGAATGGAATGAAGATCCGAGTGGACTGGCAAGAAGAGATATAGCAACATGACTGCGATGGAAATAAACATCATACGCAGCCATCAAAATGAAGAGCCCAAGAAAGATAATCGAAGCTGTGAAGACCGAACGTTGCATGACCGAATGTAATTGAGGGGAGTCTTGATCGTTCAGCTCTTGTTGTTGTGCTTGTTGACGAGGACAACAATAACGACGATAATCACTATGATTACGATGATAATCACTAGAGAATATCAGGTTAGCATTTCTTAAAGTAAAAAGATAATACCGGGAGGGAAGAAGCCAGTACTCACAACTGATAAGCAGACACCACCACTTCTTCCTGTTTCGCGCTTTGCCGGACTCTATGGCTGTTTCCACGTGTTGGGTTCCAAGACGGACATTCTCAACAACTTGCTCGGATTGCTCATGGATTTTTTCAATAGCCGGTTCTTGCGCCACAATCATATTGTTGAGATCTGTGAACATTTCTGACAGTTCGATAAAGTCACGCTCAATCTTCTGCATATCATCGTGACGTTGGCGCACTAAAGCCGAGACCTTTTGAGCTTCACCTCTCCGGTCAGAGTTAACGAGCTGTTTATGGCATTCGAGGTTAGCTAAATCATGTTTACTTGTCCTATCCATATACTTGAACTGCGCAACAACAAAAGACAGTTCGATCGTCAACTTACCGCCTCGGAAAAGATTTGCTGCTCACCAGCATTCTCAATGGCTTCTTGGACTTCAGCGTCAGTCGCATTAGGTTTGACGATACGATATTGTCTCTCGACTTGATTCTGAACGCCTCTTCGGTACTCTCTTTGCATCTTCTGATAAGATTCGATAACCTCCTTCAATTGCGACTCGACTTGTCGGATGTGCCTTGCATTTCCTTCCTCGCCGGCGCCTGGAGTACCCTTGATAATCCTCATGCGCTCAATCAGGGCTCTGTAATCGGCCTTGACCTCCTCTCCTAAATTTTCTGCCTGGGCTTTGACTTCATTCTCGGCGGCGAGGTCTGCCTCTAGCAACAGTCGCTTTTGCAGGGCCTCAATCTTGTCAATGCATGATTTGACCCTTGTAACTCCTTGGCGAATATCTTGACATTGGTTGAGGATTGCGTAGGGATCAGGTCGACGCTCGGGAGGAATGCTTGTGAGAGGCGTTGCCTCGGTGTCTAAATACGCAGACATTGCGGTCAATTGAGTTGTTCAGATGATTGAGGAATGGGCAATGGCTGTATGCGAGCAGTGCTGTTCAGATTCGTAAGAGGAATGACTATTGTAATGATGATAAAGAGACGATTATGTTGCTGAAGAATCTGAATGACGCTGGACAAAGGGAACGGGATTAGGGAAAAACAATCAAGAGGTAAGAATTACCATAGTCTGGAGGAAGATCATGGTTATAGGCGGTACTTTGAGTATAGGGGTCATTTACTCCTTTACTCTTATACTAAAAAAAAAAAAGAGTTAGCGAGTTTCAATTGAATCCCTTCCCTCACCATAACAGACAAGTAACTATGCCGAAGCCGTTCTAGGGGAGGGGCGTGCCGGTGCCACCAAACCACCAAGAGGTGATGGCGAATGAAATAAACAAGGACGATGAGAATGGTGATGATGAGGAGGAAGAAAACATGACACGAGTAATCAGATCATTCATTTCTCCCATTCGCCTTGTGACTGCTTAATTGATTCCACTTACATCCATCTTATCGGTTGCAATTGATGTTGTATTCCTTTTTCTGTTTCTTCTCCTTCTCCTTCTCAAGCTTGCCAAGGAGCACGATCCTTTGTGATGCTGTCAAAGCTGCACATACGCACACTCTCTATCTCTGGACGATGTGCTTCACTCTTTCCGCGTTGGTCGTTGTCGTCGATGCTATATGGTTGAAATCAGGCGCTTAAGTCGACATAAGATCGAGTTTCTTCCTCTTCCTCTCTCCTCCTCCTCTGATGCTGCAATTGCCTTATGGACACTTGACCAAGGCAGTCTCGAAACAATGGGCAGACAGACAAGACGAGTCACCTCTTGTTGGATGATCTTTCTCGACAATAAAAATGGCCCTATTTGTCTTACTGTTTTCCCTCTTACTAATTTCTTTTTTTTTCACTTTATTTTCTTCAGTTTTCCTCTCCTAATACAAAGGTTAACAAGGGAAGTTCAAACATTTCAAGTAGGAGGAGAAAGAAGAAGAAGAAGAAGAAGAGAAAAACACATAACAAGGACAAACCATGCAATGAAATGCGGCTGTTACGGCTTTTTATTGCACGGCCTTTCAAACCTGTGCTGGGCTGGGCTGGGCTGAGTTCTGCTGTGCTGTGCCGTGCTCGTGCTATATTAAGACAAGACAAATACAACGTGGAAGTGGATGTGAAAGTGGATGTGGATGTGGACAAGCACAAGAACCAGTATGAGACGTAATCATGGAATTGGATATGGTCCTCATCTCACGAAAAGTCGTCTCTGCTCTGCCCGCCAATTACCTCCCAGGTCTGCTTGCTTGACTGACTGACTGTTGGCGCTGCCTTGTCTCCTCTCTCTGGTTGGTTGCAAGAGAGTACTCATGGCGATGGGTCCATGATGGTGATACAGACAGGAAATCAGGCCAGAAAATTTACTCAACGACGTTCACCTTCGAACGAGCAGAGTCTGGTTCACAACGTTTAGAAAGCAAGACACGGGGTCGCATGCCGGCATTTCTCAAACGGTGCTTAACTGTTTGTTTGTTTTAACCATCGTCTCGTCCCGTCGTGTGTCAGGCTGGTTTCGTTTTTTAATTCATTTGCATGGGAAAACATACTTCTTTCCTAATGCGCGCCTGCAGTCACATTACACTCAATCGTATCTCTGACTCTGATCATCTTTACGGGAATAGGACTCTCAAAGTGACACGCGGACACTTTCAAAGTGGTGGATGGATATGAAGGTGCAGGTTCTGAGATGTCAGGGCCAGGAGAGGGAGAGCGAGAGCGAAAGAATGGGAAAGCGAGAACATCCTTTCCA
This sequence comes from Ascosphaera aggregata, assembly GCA_024244195.1. Lineage (NCBI taxonomy): Eukaryota > Fungi > Ascomycota > Eurotiomycetes > Onygenales > Ascosphaeraceae > Ascosphaera > Ascosphaera aggregata. The sequence continues at coordinate 5,100 of JAGYHZ010000359.1, read as the reverse complement.
TGTCATCAGTACCCACTAGTCCGGCTACGAACGACTGTGGTGCTTCGGTTGCCTGCACTCCTGCAGGCCACAGAGTTACGAATCATCTGAGCATAGTGTCAATCACTGCTTTGCCTGTGTATTCGTCCAGAGGAGAAGAGGAGGTCATGGTCATGACAATGATGATTATTATCATGCAAAATGTCCACGATAGACCACTGATCCCAGCCACATCGATGAGAAGTGACCTTGAGGACTTTGCTTTTTCTTTGCGAAAGGAATCCGCTACGAGATTATAAAGACTTGCTAATACTCTGCTACTGTCACTTACAGTATAGTACTACATAGTTGCCAATCGACGGCAGGGACATTCAGACAATTGATCCATGTATCCTGATTATCATCGTCCACGAGAACAGATGAATTCAATTCTCCAGAAGAAGAAAGGGACAGGACCCGGAGTGAAAAGGAGGTAATGCAAACCTCAAAATGATGAGGTCGAAGATACACATATGCGAGTACAGCATCCCGCGTATGAGCCTACATAGACCTCGTAAGCACTGCGAACAGGTTTTGCTTTTTCGCTGACCTCTGGACTAGCCATCGGTACAAGTTTATTTCTCAAAACAGTATCGTGAGTTACGGGAATAGGAAGAAAAAAGGAAATATACTTACTGGTTTTGCGGCTGTGCTAACGGGACGAAGTATACAACGTTGTATACGGTCATGGGTGTCCCGTGTTGTGAGTACGGATGACAACAAGCTTGGGGCTTGGACGAGGGAACCGTAGATGATTATGATCCTGGAAAACGGGGAACAACTCCGTCTGCAGTCATTAATGCTATTACTTCAGTCAATAAAAATTACGGGCCTATGTAGCGCTATCATGACTTTTGCATCTTCCGAGCAAACCATCTGCGTGGCGTTCGATCAGACCAGCTGACCGATTAGACAGATGTAGGAGACGTTATGAGAAGCCCGAGCACAAATCTCGACCAAACCTAATCGCTGACCCTGAATTGGTCCCAGATACATTTCGTTCCTCGATTCTTTTTCCATTTCCATTTCCCTTTCCCTGTTTTCCCTCCTTCCTCAGCTCGTCCTCGCACTGCAAGAATCATAACTTCAGCAACCAATGATCTTGATATAAACTTCTCCAGTCAGCATCATCATCATCAACGTAATCATGGACTAACTCTGCCAACTCTTCATTCATGCAGTCGCACATATGATGATGACCTGGAATATTGCATGGTGGTACCGGCGTTGGGACAAACATTGAATCGTTCAACAGATCTTTAGGTGCCTTGGTCATCCCTCCCAAGCCAAGCGCGGTCACTGCTGATTGTGCTAAGCGTGGAACCTGTCGTGTAAGATTGTTGGACGCAATCTTTGCGTGATTGATCAGCGATTTGAAGGTCGAGGAGAGCGATAGACTGTACGTCATCTCAGATGATGGCGGTAAATGGTTTTCCAAACTATCCGAAAAGCTGGTAAGCGAAGCTCTGAAGCTCGGCCGTGGCCTACGCGAGATGAAGTATCGCATGGTGTATTCTTTCGTCTGCAGAATTCGCCAATATGCCCATAACAAGAAAGCGCGCACCATCGCTGAGGCGACTACGCCCAGACCGTGAGTAATCAACCCCCGAACCAATTCACCGGACAGCCCAGCATATAATGCCATAATGCCCTTGGTACTTGCGGTCCTGATGACAGATTGTATGCTTGATCGTGGTGTAATTCCCAAATTGGTTCCACTGCCACGACAGCACGATATCTGTGCTCTGACCTTCGCAACGTTGAACGGGTACATCAAGCATGCAGCAATGACCTTTCCCATGCCATCGGCAAACATTGTGGTCCTATCATGTCTCCGATTCGGATGTCTCGGTCGCGTTACTGTGATGTTGGTAGGTGTATATGTGGTGGTTTGGACTGATCCGCCCGCAGTAACGCTGCTTCTCTGAGCCTTTTCCAATCCTGTCGTAATCGCTGCTGCGAGTCCCTGCGTTAGAGAAAGCAGGCATGATGCTCCGTAACCTGACCATAACCCCTTTATACCGTTTTTATCAATGACGCGTTTTGCTACCGCCTTTGCAGAAGCCGCTGAAAGGACGCTCTCAGAAGTTTTGATGCCTGGGAAGGACTCGATCTGTCTGTAGGAAAGGATGACGCTTATCGGCGTGGTGATAAGTTTTGCCAAACATTCCGCCGCAGCACCAATAATCAGATCATCTGTTACAGATAACTCGTGTTTTTCCGCGGTAGCGACGGCTGTCGATCTTCGTGAAGAACTTGTTATCCGTGATGTCCTTCTGGATTTCATTGCGTTGTATGCAAGCACGAACAGCACGGTGTCGGCAACTGCTTGTCCGCACGCTTCTTGAAATCCAGCATACAAAGCACGTAATCCACCTTCCTGAGAGTAAATCTTCCTTGCCGCATCGACAACCCCGTCATATTCCGGGGCTTCCTCGAGCTCGGCCGCCTCTTCCTGTTGAGGAACACTGAAACGAACCCGATGAGGGCTCTGAGCCTGTGGCTGAGAGTGTCCCTCACATCGCTGTTCTGCTTCCTGCTGATGTGCTTTTCTCCATTTTCTTCGCTCCTCTTGCAGATCTCGCTGAATCTGCAATCTGGTGGCGATTAGCGCCAGAGGGTATGATGCTGCCGTCGAGATTGCGGTTCCCGCTGCGCCAGAACAAAGAGATGGTACTTGTGTGCGTTGAGGATGGTCGGCTTGCAGGTTCTGCTGAAGTTGACTGATTGGGATGAAGTAATCTCCCTTGCAGTCTGCTGCGGTGGCTGATGGGAGTCTTCGAACTCGTGCCAAAGTAGTAGCCATGACTATATGGATGTTTCCAATATGTAATGATGTTCAAATGATTAAATTGTGATCTTTGTGTCCTGTCAATGGTATCAGCAATGAAGCCATACGCTATCAATTCGATCATAATATACTTCAGATGGAAGCTCAGTATCCAACTCCTACTTGGCTTGTTGTTCATAGCTGAATATTCACATTTCTATATATGTCATGGCCAGCATGATCGACTGACAGCCGATCCATTCCAGGCACGCCAGTAAGTAAGCGGCCCAAGATCACTCACACCACCTTGAAGATAGAGTACACCCGTATTGGAGTCCAGTATGATGCACCATAGTAGATAGACTTGAAATGGCGGCGGCGACCGCTCCGCATGGCTATGTGTACTCAGCAATTGGGGCGGTGACGGACCAAATTTCGATCATGATATCTCGGAAACTCAGCAGACAACGGAACCGATTTGTCTAGCTGGCTGCATGGACATAACGTGGTCATGCAACCGACCCCGTTGCAGTCAGGCGCGGGCTGAAGATAGAATTCTGTCTCTCGTCCTCCCTTCTTTTCAGTCCCTTTAAATTGGTGTGTCTGTGGATTTGCTCGCTGTAAGATGATAGCAAGCGTAAACCGGTGTTATGCCTTGAAGGGTGACGATGTCTTGATTCTAGTTCGTTCAAGACGGCACGGAGGTCCGCGGTACCCTTTGCCTCGAATCGAATGACGCACACCTCACATCGCTTTCCAACAGCATGGGAGCGAATATACTTAGACAACGAATTTCTCTTTTCTTTCTCCTTAATTGATCATCCTCCTTTCGTCCCAAACTGACAAGGGGGGAACTGGGCATGGTCAAGATGCCGGAGTGATATTCCGGGACAGCGTATGTGACCGTGACGTGACAAAGCAGTGGGTCAAAATGACAGTCAAAAAGGAGGTTGTGCGAGATTGTGCATAGCAGCATGGACATCTCACCAAATTGCTCAATGGACTGTCATGTCGTTGCTGCCGCGGAACTAGCCGATACCACGGTTCTCACCAAGTCGAGTCGCCTTCGCAGTGATCGTCGCAGCAAAATGAAGTGGATAGTCCTGATTGTTGGTAGCACCATTTGTGTCTGCACGCTCCGTTACTAATGTCAAGAAGTTCCGAAGTTGTTCAAGCATCCAATGGCACAAAGACATGAATGTCAACCACACGTCGATGAGCCAAGGGGGCGAAAGAATTGAGGAATCTGATGGTTTGACGACTTCAACCGTAAAGTCCAACTCGGACTACTCGCATGTGCTCAGTAACTTTTAGGATTCAGTGAGCCACATGGTTCGATGAAGCACATCCTTACGGCGGCTTGCTTCCATGATTCTGAGGCTGGACCGTGTCATGCTGACACCTGCCTACAAGCCTAACACGCCTCCTTCGGGATATTATCCGACAGGCAAGAAGCACTAAAGTCTCTTCGTCATTTCTTCGCCATCCTCAAAGGGGCAAATGCTTCCATTTTCCGTGTATGCGGGACGATGATCGGAGGATTCCGGGGTCGACCTCGTCGATCAGTCCCTCAATTCAACCTCTGTTTCAAGCCTGCTCTGGTAATTGTCTGGTGCCAGAAAATGCCGGACAATAGCTTTGGCCTGACGGGACACCGCGTGTAGCCATTATGGTCTGATTTCACGGCGAATTGAGTACAGCCTGAGAAACTAAAGGAGCAGGAGGTGTAGCACATCGCCAGGGTACTGTGGGGCGTAACTGGTGCAAGCCCCTCTAACCAGCCAGTAGCGCACAGGAGTTCGAGTTTTGATTCTAATCAATCGCTTCACTTGATGAGCATAGGAAGACACTATGAACTAAAAAAAGCTCCGATGCTGTCTCAAGAGGGCCCACATCCGGTTACTCTTGGATATTCCAAGACATCTTCTACAGCTACAAGACCATTCCCATTTGGAGTACTGGAGGTTCACTTCCTAATTAAATTGCTGCTTTCTGTCACGAACCAACGATACGGGAAGAAGAAGGGGGGAATCTAAGATCTATTCCACAAATTCAGAGCGTATACTGCTTATTTGAACTTCTAACGTGTGATTTTATTGGTCGGATTGGTAGAAATAGAGATTAGGAAGCTATCGGCGTTCAATGAAGCTAACATTCTATACAAAGGGGGGAAGGGAAAGAAGAGTAACTGAGTGCTATGAGGGGGAAGCTGATAATTCTTAAGCACTTATACACAACACTTGGCCTTCGGTAGCGAACGGAATAACCTTATTCCAGCCAGCGAGTTTGGAGAAGATTCTGTTCATTAGAAA